>CAJNJA010019587.1:0-35046 GCA_905231915.1 Symbiodinium necroappetens
TTGTCTAAATCCTGAGTTTAGGGCGCGCTCCAACGATGGAACCCCGATTTTGATTTAATCCCGAACCCAGCCTCCCAATTTACAAGTTAACACCGGTTGGTGTTGAGGTTAGGCCCCCCAGGCGGTGCAGGTGAAAATTGGCAGATGGCTGCGTTCGAAGTGAGTCACTCGATGAATTGTACTATTGGGTACACCTCGACACCTCAATTGCTACAAGAACAGGCACCATGTTTTGCATTTGCAAAGCATACATTGGTTCCTATTGAATATGCGCCCGTATTTCCGACTACATTGTCGCATCTTGACGATGATGGAAAGGAAACGGACATTGTGGTCCGTGACGGTCGCATTGTCCGTCAAACTGAAGAATCTCGCCCATTGCGAGGCAATTCGATTACAACGGTGATTGTTCCGGCCGGCAGCATTGTCCGCCTCGAGCAGTGATTGCTCCTTGGACATTGTCACATGGTTGACTGCATTTTGAATGGATTGGTACCACCATTGGCGGAGTAACTGTCAGGTGGATTTAAGTCCACATTTTCTGCAAAAGACATTGGGCGACCGCTGCACTGACATTACACGTACCGAAGCATTTCGCGGGATGATGGTGTGATTGTACAGCTACGTGTGACTCCGATTGATGCACATTGTGCAGAACAAATTTCTTTTAAGCATTGAGCTGCATTGCATTGTGATTGTGTGTGCAAGTGACTTTCAGCAATTGTTTTGAGTGGTCGATTTCTGTATTCGCTTAGATCGATATTGTTTGCGAGATGATATTACTTTCACTGCTATTGTGACCATTGCCTAAAGAGCATTGGCCAAGGAACTGTGTTAGAGAAATTGTCTCTATCATGGACGTTGCTGAACCACTGTGGCATATTGACCGCATTGCACATTCGGTTCAAGGCTCAAGTGCTTAGAAATAATTCCCGACCGAGTGATTGCATTCGGAAACTGATTGCATCTCTGCTTGAGCATTTGCTTGGTGGTGCATATTGTGCATTCCACAGGAGCTTGGAAGTGACCATTGAATTTTTCATTCGCCGAACTATGATGGAGCATGCCCCGGGCATGTGTGCCCTTAGATGCCATTGCGGCAATTTTGATTCCCAGTCACGAATGCAACGCTTTGTCTTTGGGACCTAGCCCAGCCAAGAGTCTAGGTTAGTAAGCGTGCTGTACTACTCATTTCTCCTGACATCAACGGTCACAATTGATATCCGTCTGTGGTGTTTCCTGCACCTACAGAGTGTAGAATGTTGCACGTAGTTGTCATATGTTTTCATGGTGTTTCAAGTTCCAATGCAATGACCACAAATTCCGGTGGCAGGGTGGTCTCATGCAAGCTGCGATGTCCGAGCTGTGGGAGCTCTGCGGTCTAGTGAAGCGGGGCTTCGGTTGATGGTCAAACGGTGAAAAGGTTTCGTGCATAGCCTCGAGAACGAGGTTTAACCAGACAATGCACACGATCATGTTGAATCCTGTTGTGATGCTTTCGTACAACAACGAGCATGCTCCAGACTTGGCTGTTTCCAAAGCTTAGATGCGGGTCGGACTTTCAAGCTTTTCGAATGAATCCATACCTCAGCCCCTAGATGGCGCAACAAGACCTGAATCGAGCCCATGAAGTTGTTGCAGCTGCAGTTGATGTGGCAATGTGGGCTCAGACCATGAGGGTGGTCCGACAGACCACACAGAAAGACAGCGCACGCGTTTGCCATCCAAAACCCTACACGAGACACATCGGGCTCATGAAGATGTCTTGCATGTTGCCATGACGTGGGGGTGCTCGCTGCAATGACTTTTGCTTGGTGCACCTATATTGACTTATGCTGGCTCCAACTTCTCCTCATGCCGAGCTGCAGGACTTGACAGGGCCCATAAGAGTCGAGTTTAGCACCAGTCTTAAGTAAATTCACGGCTCAAGATAGACAAAATTTCGTATCAGGTTTTCGAAAGTTCTTGATCCGCAGCAAAAGCATTGCAATGCGAATGCAGGCTGTGATTTAGCTTTGTGTGTGTGTATATTGATTTGCACAAAGCTTGTGTGGCACAATATCGGCAATAGCAGACAGCAGGGCAAGTCTTGCAATGTTGCAGGAGGACGTGGAGCCAGAGCTGTTGAGGGGCGTCCCGCTTCAGGCGAACCGCGGGATTTACATCACTGAAGCGAGTCGCATTGATGCCCAAAGTTCAACTCCACTGGGCGAGTAAGAGTAAGAAGCATGTAGGAGCTGAACTGCCGCTAACAGCCGAAGTTGGCTGTAGAGGTAGCATTGGCTGGCTGGGCACGGCACTGGGCGTCTGCAAGCAGTGGCCGCTTCGGATCGGAGGCGATTCATTGCCATACTTAGGGTTACTGGTTGTGACAGTCACAGCATGTGTATACAGTCTTGTCGTGGTTGCTAGTGTTTCTAGCGCCGGGTGTATGAGTCAGTACTGGCAAGACTTCACCTCTCACTCACAGACAAGCTCCACAGTGCTGCTCGGGAGGATTTCTGTTATTCGGAGCTGCTGACCAATTCTCCCGGCCAGCCAGTCCGACGGAATCGAATTATGACTGAAAGTGAAATCACCGGTCCCCTTGATCTGAGCTGCAATCCTGGGCTGATTGCGATGTGAGAGCGAGCCCACAATACATCCGGTGTGCTGACGGACCATACCTAGCAGACCACACCGTGTAGTCGTCAGAAACTATAAGTTCCGTGGAAGCCCCTCAAAGTTTGCAGTGTCTGGTTGTTGCAACTCTAAAAGAGCAACTGCAGGCTATTTGCTATCAGCTGAGTGTTCCGTGCGAGAGTTTCGGTGACCCAGATGCAAAGACTTGACGCTTTCTTGTTTTGCAAATCGTAGTCAGAGGCTGCTCCTCTACCCAAAGACCCCAGACTCCTGGAGATCAGCTTCTGAGCTCAGGCTACTTCCTCAGTCATGACTGGGAGACCTCTCGCTTTCAGAAGCTTTTATGTTTGCTCCCGGGATGGCACTGGTCAAGGGATTCTGGCAAAGCCATGTTAGAGCATGGCATAGCTTCTTTTGTCAGAAGTCAGAATTTGATATGAAGGTCAGCCCAAGTGCTGATCCCCAACCAATCCCTCCCGGCAAGGAAGAATCATCTGGGCCTCGGATGGCTTTGGTTTTTGGCCCGCCAAGTTGATCCGTGATTTGTACCGGTTGCATGGGGTAGATATGCGTCTTCGCAATGCATGGCATCCCCATCCCATTCCATCCCATGACGGGGCTCGGCCCGGGGTTGGGGCCCGGGGCGGGGGCCAAGGCTGATTGTCTTCAACTCCCGCGCTGCACTGATGGCCTCCTTCACGACGAGTGCCTGTGTCGGCCTGCTGGAGGTGGGTGTGCGATCCCCGGTTCCATTCAGGCTTGTAGAGCGTGCTGGTCCGGGTCCGTTCGCTTACTTAGAATCATGCCTCGCCGATTGTGTAATTTAGGAGAGCCATGTGATGACGTAAAATTTCTGTTGCGATGGCGACTTCTTTTCAGCCTGACAGCACCAGCACACAGAGATCTTGCGTATGAATGTATAGCGGTACTTCTTTCATGCCTTGGCCCCTGCACTGCTTCCTGTCGTGTATCCCGGCCCCCATTCGAGGTACGGGCATTTCAGTTCACTAGACTGTTGCCTGCCGGTTCACCAGTGCAGGTCTTGATCGGTCTCCCCATGAACCTTTGGACTCCCGGCCTGGGCGTCCTGGCTTTGCCTGAGAAAGTCAAGGATTTTCACCACCCGGGGCAACTGGGGTCGGTTAGCGCCTCGAGGGCCTCGAGCTGCGTTCACACACGTTCTTGTCCGCGTCTGAGGTTTCGCGGCCTACTTCCTGGTTCTCGGTTTCTGGCAGCGCCTTCGGAAGGCTCCAGCCCTGGGGGCCCGAAGGGTGGCGTGGAACCTCATGGCCGGAGGTCTTCCGCGAGGCGCAGATTGTCTTCCTGGACAAACTCTGCATTGCGCAGCATGACGCGGTCAAGAAGGAGCAGGGAAGCCGTTCACTGAGATGGGAAGATTAAGTAGACTGTGTGCTAGAAAAGGCAAGCCACCACAAGAAGCCGAAGCCACACTGCGGCAATGACACAATCAGCAGCGGTTTTTTCGCACCCTGGGATGCATGCAGATCATTTGGATTCAACATGCTACAGCACTTCAGCGATGCCCCAGATCACCTTGACCAGCCGGACCTGCCGTCTGCTGCCCGTGCTGTTGAAGGAGAAAGGTATTCTCGGATTGGCAGGGTTTCTGCATCGCTCGGACAGGCTGCTCGTGCCATGCTTGCAAAAGAGACGACTCCTTCCCTGGAATCACTTGCCTAGGCTTGTTATTCTCCTTTGAGCGCGTGTAGCTTGCTTCGTGCGTTCATTTCTTCCAGAAGAAAAGGCATGCGAGCCATCCTGACAAATAATTTGCCTGATGTCCATGATGCCACGACCAGTAATTGCCAGTAATTCACCCATAAGGGTAAACTGCAATCACTTGCATCTAAGCAGCTCAGGTGCTTTGGTCACCGAGATACTTTACCAGACCCTGTGCCAGCATTGACTTACATTGGTTCCGCCTAGTCCCATCACGGATTCTTCAGACTGGGCTACTTTTCCCAGTGGCTGTGAGCTCGTAGCCGGGGCTTGGTCATTTTTACAGCCTCGAGGACTTTGGTGCGCCTACGAGATTGCGACTTTCATGAAGGACTTCTGAAGCCGAAAGACTTGCACGGAAGAAGCTCACTGACTTCAAGCTTTGAGTCCTTTGAGGTGTGGGCACAGGGGGCATGTAAGCCTCCGGTTAGTTTGTCGTTGGCTCGTCAATAGTTCGTCAAGGTCTGAAGCATCGCGACGCAGGATCACAAACGGGCAAAGTCCATTCTCGTTATGCCGGCAGCTTGGCTTGCAGCTCGTTTGTGATAGCGTGGTGCTTCAGTGTGCCGAAACTACTCGCACTGCGAATCCTGCCCTAACTTTTCCAGTGGATCCCAGAAAAATGGATTGACACGATGGCGCATCAAACAGTCCTAGCTTGCTGAGACGGCTTTCCCTTCGCAAACATGGTGATGACGGGAAGGTAGACTGAGATAGTCTTCAGCTTGGAGCTCCTGCTTTACGGCAAAGGTGAAGACTGCCAGCCTCTTCTTCCTTTATTCGGCAAGCTGGCATCTGCTGACTTACTGTGCCTCAGCGAGAAAGAGAGAGCCGGCATCCAAACATTTTCATATTTCTCCCGCAAAGAACTCAATGCACTTTTGCATCTGAGTTACGTTTAAGATAATGCTTGAAATGCTTCTGAATCTGAAAGTACCTACAAACTCATGTCTCTAAACATTGGGGGAATTCAGGCCGGGCCTCGTATCACTGTTGTGCTGTTGGTATCGTTCATTCTCCTGAGCATCCATGCGAGTTACTACTTCTCGACTATCAGTGCCTCTTGGACTACTATGCTGTTATTGCTACAAAGATATCACCATCATCATCATCATCATCAGTCATCAGAGTCTCGGCCCGAATCTCGATTAAATGCTGTGACAGCTCTTACTAGGGGCCGGATCATGCGAGGACTCCACTCCTCGCGATCGCGACCTCGAGGAGCAGTCGGACCCAGTGGTGTCCACATGCGATTCTCCTCCCATCGAGGATGCTACTCCAAGAGCTGTGCTGGTTTTACCGCAAAGAGGCTATCTGCTATCTGCGAAGCCGCCTCTGACCGAAGCCGCATTTCTGCGATTCCAAGGCAACAGCAGCACAACATGGATGCGAGGAGAATCCTACACCTCAGCCTCGACGAGCTCGATCCCGTCGCAGCCGGGAACCTGGAGCATGACTACCAGTACCTTTACAAGCGCTTAACCAGGCCCATACCGCGCAATGATCGAGACTGGATCCGAAGGACAGTCAGGAAGGCAAACCGCGTCGGCACGCCGCCAGATGCTGCAGGCCTTCTTCCTGATGCTATCCAACAAGATGGCGGACGCAAGCGCCCCGAAAGGCAAGCATTTCGCGAGGCTGGCAACCGACCTTGCGCTGCCAGTCCTGTACCAACCAACCATTCAGGCGTTGTGGCCCCAACTGTCCACAGTCGATAGAGGAAAGCTCCAGCGCTGGTACTTCCACTTCGATTTCCAGCACAGGGTCAACTCCGGGCTTCAGGCAATTCTACCACAACTGGCATGCGAGGCAGAGACAATGCCAGACATCACGGCCGTTCGCAGCAAACAGAGGCAAGGCTTGGAGCCCTCCAGTTCCTCTGTGCCAGTCTGAACCATCCAGTGCGTCAGGACTCCACAGGCCCTAAGAGATGGAAGCGATGGCGGTTTCGTACATGCTCCTCACAGAAAGAAGTAACATCGGACAGCTCGACGAAGACCAGATCAGCGCAGACGAGAGCCACTTCGTTTCTTTCTGAGCTTCCCTGAATGGTTGAATTTAGCTAGACATGCACAGTTTCTAGGTCGTGGCATTCATGCAGCCCGAAGCAACAGCAGCGAGCCCAAATCGAAGGGCTACCCCGGTTCCGGGGGGCATGGCCACACAAGGCAACAGCAGGACTACGCAAACGGCCCATGCAGAGGTGAGGGTTGGAGGATCTCATTGGTCGACGTCCTCCTGAAACTTGTCATAAGTCACCCACTGCACAACAAAGTGCCAAGTTTTTCGACCATGGTCAACATTATGGCCGTTCCCAAGGAACAGCTCCCGGACCTTGTCACCCCTTTTTACCGATAGCATCAGGTACACCCAGAGTACTTCGCCTACTTCAACTAATCGCCCTAGTACACCACTGCAATGCTGCGTTTGCAAGCTTAATGTCACCAAGCCAAGGCCCGAATCAGCCCTGGCAACAGCCCTCGCATTCTGAACGGTCATCCCGCATCGTCAAAGGCTCTTTCCAGCGAGCTCATAGACGTCTGCAGCAGAATGGGCTATGCATGGTATCGCGGTAGACTGCTTCAAGCAACCCAGGCTCGGGCATCGACCCATCGCACAGTGGCCCCTAGACCCCGGAGAGATCAGGGCCCCATCAGAGCCCCTAGCCCAACCTTCATCAAGGATCGGGACCGTCAACAGGAGATACAGATTGTTACGTGGAATTGTGGAGGTCTACACTCAGAAGTCCTCCTGTGGCAGGACCCCATAGCTCGGACCGGACCGTGTTGCAAAAGACGCACTGGACCGCTGCCAGTGAGTTTCACAAGTCATGCGCATGCATATCCATCAGCAACGGCACAGCCTATGCCAACTCCCTAATCCTCTCAGTCGCCTGGCAACAGTTCACAGGCCAGACTACGAATTGCGCCGCCGTCGCCACTGCTGTGTGCTGCACTTCAAAAGGTTCTCACAGGCTCGGTTGGCTTAGGCTGCACCCGTTGGGGTATACCGGAATGGGCTCAGTACCATAGTAACTGGAATTCGGACAAGCTCCAGCGGAGTTCCTGCAAAGTCTTCGTGACGGCCTTAATGATCCTGCACTCACGGGAAAATGGAAGTCACAAAAAGCCACTCCCCTGGATCTTCCTGGGTGAGGGATCTTTGATGCCCCTGCCGGTCACGTCTGCCTTCAGCACAGCAAGGGGTGCGCAAATCACACTGCAACAGCTCATCCAGCGTTGGACCAAACAGAAAATCCTGCCCCAGGTGACAGCGCAAGCGGCTCTGAACGCTCCCCCACTCGTAGTTTTGCAAGTGCCGCTCTTCTCGGATGACCGCAGGAAGATCACGGGCACCATTACCCCACCCATCCGCGGTCATTACAGAGCGGCCTTCGTGCGCAACGGTTGCATCACGCATGCCAGCGATGACCATGGGCATGCTTTTCCCTTAATGTTGTCAGAACGATGCCAGGTGCTGTCGAACTCATACTAATTTCTTTTACATTGATTGGATGCTTGATCCAATCACGCGGTCTTGTCGTGATGATTATCTACTGTTACACAGATTAGCCTGTTCTTCATTTGTCAATCATGCTGATAACATGCCTGCGCTGAAAGGCCTTTCGAGACGGGAGGCCAGACAGCTTTAGGGTTCAGGGAGCAAAGGGGCGGTTTCCCAGAGACGCCGGTGCTGCATGCACTGCCCAAACGGACGCATCGCAAACCTCTCTTTTGCAGGGAGAGAGAGATCATCTTCATCATCAACCTCATCTCTTCTTCTTCATCATCTCCGCCCTCATCCATCATCAGCATCATCAGCGCTCCTTTTGCCGATTGTCAACAGTTGCCGGACTGGAAGCAGCCATTCTTCTTGTAAGAGCCCAGGCATGTCATCTCGACGATGCCCCTTCACGTTAACATCCTACCTCCTACACCCGACATCCTAAGGCTACTACATCGTTGATGATGCGGCTGACGGCCGCTCCATTCTGCAGCAGACCATACTCGTCGGGCCTGTGTCTCTTGGAAAGCAGGCTATGATATCGTGTGCATATAGAAGAATTGAGACACAAACAAAAATTGCGACCCAATGTTGTACTTTATTCTTGAAGTGTATATGCTTTGGGGCTTGAGCTCGAAGGTTGAGCCTTTCAACACCATGCCGAACGACCGAGAAGGGTGTGTACTCGCACATTGCGTGACATTCGTCTGGCTGTATGTTGTGATAGTTGTGTTTTGCGGGGGGATCACATGCCATGTCCCCGAATCGTGAAGCTCCCCTGACTGTGCCTAGAGTTTTGTCTGACGTCCCTGTCCCCGCATTCCCTGATAGTGCCTACAAGTTTATCTGAGGTCCCTGTCCCCGAATTCCCCTGATTGTGCCTACCGGCTTATCTAACGTCCCACGCCTGCCATGTACTTATTGCTGGAGGTCAGTCAGCCCAGTCTGACAACATGTGCACAACACTCTGAACTCATCCGAGGTTCATAGCAATCTGCGCAGTGGTGATGCCGTCAGTTTATGCGCTGGGAATTGGGATGATGAAGGACCTCCGGAAATTAGAAGCTGCCATGCCATTCCACTTCTGTTCGCGGGAGTCCCGGACAACTCCTGGAAGGGCACAACTATGAAGGCTTAGAAGGCCAGCTGGCGGTGTGGGGGGGGGCTAATCCTGTTAGGAGCTTGGTACAAGGCAGAAACAAGCCAAATTGGAAGACCTGTGTGGCACCCTCTCATAGCAGAGCCAGCCATGGGCAATGCTTTGCAGGTCTTATCTCCATTTTGCACGCGACACCACATTGTTTATCTCAGTGAGTCGGGGAGTGCGCTGTGTATTGCCTCTATCCGAGAGCTTTCTGTACAGGCACTGCGCACCCTGAACCCTGTTGCTCATTTATTCCTTATAGCTGGACCTTGGGCGGTGTGGCGAGGATGTCGAGGAGTTGCCGGCTCAGCTGCGCAGCTTTGACGTGCGGAAGGTCGCCTGCTCCTGCTGCCTGAGCTGAAGCGCATTCTGTTGTGCCTCCAGCACGGTGTAGATCTTTTTTGGCATGTTTGGTGAGTTCCGAGCAGTGTAGTCTAGTTTTGTAAGGGTCCGTGTGAGGCTCGAGGGTGAGATAGTTCCCAGCCCGCTGATGCGTGAGCACCAAAGCATAATCTTCGCATCTCACGGCATTCGTGATACGCGTCACGTCCGAGGGCTAGCTTCACTCTCGTCGCGGCTCGTCGAGTTCGTACAGGTAGTTTTCATTGCAAGCAGGAGCATTTTCGTGTCGAGGTTGTGCCTTCCAAGACCACCTTCATCCTGAGACGGGTCGAAGGGTTCCATGTGATCGAAAGCTGGCGCCTTGGTGGCCCTTCGGGCATGATCGTTTGTAGCTGCCGTCTATTGTTTTGAGTGGTTCTGTCGGCTTGCAGGCAGGAGCAGGAGTGGAAGATGCAGTGATGATGCGGAGAATGTAGATTCTCAATGCTAACATGGTGGCAATTTCGGGCTGGATCGGTTTGCTCTGACCGCAAGAGTGAAGCAGGGCTGTCTTCGTCGACAGTTCTGTTGGCAACAGATGTTTTCGGTAGGCCTTTGCAGCTGCCATCCCCTTGAAGTCAAGCAACCCCCGAAGCCGAGATCGGAGCTTGTGTTGCAGGTGCTCCGCATGCTGCAGAAGTGGTACAGTTGCTCCACCGAGGACGAGGGCTATCTTGAGTAGCTTGCTCGGCATAGGTCCTGGAGTGCCCAATTGCCCAATGTTAGGTCTTCCCACTTTTAATACCAGTGACGTTTTTTTTTTCTCAATTACTCCTCCCTGCACGCTCTCCAGACCAAGGCAGTTCAATTGCTTGGTTCGCACGGAGCTTGCGCCCTGGATTCTACGTCATGTTGGCAGCGACACGGTGCCTTTCAGTGCCTTGAATTCAAAAACGGTGTTATCGCCTAGTACGACTACGGTACTGTGATGACGTGTTGTGTTGTGCCGTGTTGTGGTGTGTTGTGTTGTTAGTTTGCCAGCACTGCATAGTTTCTTTTTTTTTTCACGGTTGAGTGCTTTGCTCTTCCTCATCTTTGCGTATGCAAAAACACAGGACAGAAAACCCCCCGGACCCTGCACATGTTCAGCACAGTGTTATTCTAAACTCGCTGATTTGTCATGCTTATCTTTAACCTATCTGTTTGCTTATGTTTGCTGTTAGTGCTTTTTTGTTTTTCTTTCTTCTGTGTCAGTCTGTTTTTGTGTCGTTTGGTGGTTATGGTCTCCCACATCAACCCTCTTTCCCACGAAGCGAAAGCTCCGTACGTCCCCCGGATATGTGAAACCGGGCTCGGTATACTCAAGTTTCGGTAGAGTTCGTTCGTTACAACCCAGAAGCTGTAGACAGTGCAGCTGTTTGCCTGTCCATTTTGTTGGTAAAGGGCTCAATCTACCTTGGTTTGCTTTGGTGATAGAGGTGTGAGACTTTAAAGCCCCAGACAGCAGGCCCCAACACCAGCTACGTATCCCGAGCCTCATCGAAAACATGTGAAGATTTGGCGACATTATTGGGAGCACAAGATCAGCGCGATCAGAAACGATTTGTGTTTCGCGAAGTTTTGTTACGGCTCACATACTTTGTAGGTCATGCTGGCGCAAAGGTCTCGGGGTTGGTCTCAGATGCCCGTGCAAACGATGTCGCAACAGTGTGCAAGAGTCGTTAATGCCTTTGAGTAGTCTGCAGCGTAAGCATCTTCATAAGTTTGAGGCTGTTGAAAACCTGAGAGCCTGCAACGCATAGTTTTGTTTGATTTGTTTGGTTGTTGTTTATATTCTTGTTTTCATTGTGTTGTCGTGATGTTCCACATGAAGTCTGGGGCTTGAAGGATGGTGTTTCTAGGGCAGATTCCACGGTGCTGCAACTGCACGCCGAGCTTTAAACTTGAAGCATCTATGTTGTACATTGGCTTGTGCGTGTCAACAGACCTTCTGTGCGTGCACGCTTGCCAGGCTACTCTTTCTACATGGTTGCAGCTCCAAATGTGCCGTTTCTTGCTTATTACATCCCAAGGCGGTAAGGGCGCAACAGTTGGTCCGTTGGTTTTGCTTGGGAGATTATTTTTTTAGTCCACCTGCATGAAGGGACACGGTTTTCCCACTCAGTGAGGCTGTTGTTCCAACGGGAGGTGTATCTGCATTGCATATGGGCCACGGAGACATGTTTCTTCGGAAGATGGCAACACATTCAGTGCTGCTGAGATACAAGCAACGTATTTCGGTCCCCCTGCTTTGCGCTGCTGCTAGTGGAGAACAAAGAGCCGCCAAGTCATCGTGCCCAATTTGAAGGGTGATCAGGAGGGGTTCATGTTGTGCACAAGGTGTGTGCACAAGCATCATGGCAGGTGGCTTCCTCCTAAAAATGGGTAAAGATCTCCCTCCAAGGAATGCTTTTCCCAGTTTCCAAGCAAGAGGCGTTTTGCTCCCACCCCAACCCTCATTTCCGGCGACGAGTTGTTCTCATCACATAGCTTGATATCAGCCATTGTTCTGCCGCTTCGTGCCCGCAGGTGGTTTGACCAAGCTCCTAGAGGTGTGGGTTTCTGGCGGCTCTTCGTGTGGATTCTTCGCATCTGGGCAAGACGACTTCCAGAGTTTGTTTTGGGTGCAGAACGGGATGGAACCAAGCCCCTGCCAGCGTCTGCCCTGTCAAATGCCATGGATCGTGCTAGTCTGTTGGGCCTCTTGTTATTTTGGTCTGATTGTTGGCTGTGTGACTAGCGATCTCGTTTTGGCGTGGCTGTACATGTCCACAAACAACCGTCAGTCGTCTAGGTAGATACATCGAAAATCGATTGGTATTGGCCGCAAGATCAAACCAAAGAAACACTTGTCTTTCTTAGATAGATGACCGGGATGTATTTGTGGACTGCCTGCTCGCATGGTCGCTGCAGCCGAAGCCGAACTATTTTCTGAGTTTGCTTTTTCCATATACCATGAGGTCATGTTATGGGATGGATGATCCTTTGCTTGGTCGCGCTCTTCTCTGCCCCTGGTCAGAACAACGTCTATATAAGGCTTGTAAGTCAAGCTTGTTCCCAAGTGACATGTGAGCCTGAAGGAAGCTGACAAATTGGCTCCTCTTTAGTCCTGTTGCACGGACATGAGGGATAGTGCTGCTAATCCTTCTGCTTTAAGATCAATCTTGTCAGCTGCTCTTGCATGGGACATCTCGCCTCGCATGGCGTGCCCTTCGACAGGGCAGAGCCCGCTTTTTTGGAGCGTCACAGGTGCTGCACATGGCGCTGAAGAACATTTCGTTGATCACTCGTCAGCTCACATGCGCTCCCTTGTCAGTGACCCATCCGAGGTGCGTGTGTCCATGTACCTCTGGAAGGCCAGCACGCTAGGGTTTACTAGGTGAAGATCAGGTGTGGAATGCCAATGCTTCCCATGGGGGCGGTGTGTAGCTTTGCGCTTGCAGGTGGGCTACCACCTCTCAAAGAAGAAGTGTAGGCTCCTGGTGTCTGTGGCCCTGGTGCCTGTCACGCGGTCCAAAGGGTCTTGACATTTAGTAGATGATGGTTAGCTTCAAAGTCAAGCAGTTTTGCCGACAGAATCTAATTGAGATTTACCCGGGAGCTGCGTCCTTGGCGCACCCAGACTCCTCCTCTCTTGACTAAGGTGATGTTGATTCTGGGCACTTGCGCCTGGCTGCCTTTCCAGCTGGCCTATGCGACGACAGAGGAGTCACAGGGTCAGCAGTGCAAGGAAACTTGGGCCTCCATCATTAAGGGCTTCCTAGCACAGTGCGATCATTTTGAGTCGCCAGAATCCTTTCCATCCGACCCACCTCCGCTCCGAGCCTCTTCTGTCAAGGACGCCCTTGGTAGCAAGGACTCCCACGCTCCGGTGCCTTGCTGCGCCGTCTTGAAAGGAGTTTAAGTTGCCATTAGATGAGCTGAAGCAGGCAAAGCCGGACCGAACGCCAGTGCAGGTCGTATTTGTTTGCAAGATGTAGCTAGCTTACACCTCGTGACCGTCATTTGGCTCAAGCAAGAATGTGCGTCTTGCGTTCCGGCTGTCTTGCTTATAAGCATAGGTTATCAACAAGGTGGAAAAAGTTCGCAATGGAGCCAGCTCCCGTAAGCCCTGCAGGCATACCTATACCTCACTCGCAACCGAGGAGGCGCCGCATTTCCTGCTATGTCCGTTCAGCAAGATAGCACGGATCAGTTGGCCCAAAATCCCCGAGAGGGTGAAGCTACTATACCATTGACTGAAAGGTCGCTGACATTGCTGGGAATGGACGACCCAAGAAGACGAATGGTAGGTGCGATTTCAGAAGGGATTACGTTACTACACCATCCCTGCATTCGCACCTCCAGCGGGGCCGCCAGCAGCTGCAACTTCGTTACTCACCCAATGAGATGTGACAGGTGTCGAACTTCTACCACAACCAGGTCCTTGCACCGACCCTCAACCAACAGGTCCTCTTTCAGAATGATACAGGACCAGCTGTTGCCGCAGAAGCCGAAGCTTTGCATTCGGCAATCATGAATGAAAGAGGATGAACACTTTAGGGAGTCAGGCTTCAGCATGAGGCAATTTCAGGTGCATCAAGACGTAGACTCGAGTGTCTTCAGGCCGAGAAGCGTTTGAAGTTTCTCAGATGCGCAGAGAAGCCATGGATGTGAAGATCAAGCTTTACCAAGCCGAAACAACTGTCAATGAGGTTGTGCATCATGCTGAAAGAGCGGCTGCTGCTAAGGCACAAGCTCAGATTGCTGCCGATTCCATGTCAGGTCAACTCAATCATCTAATGTCTGAGATGACAGAGTTTCTGAAGACTCATCAAACTCAAAGTAGCAATATGTCACGACTGGAGTGCGACAACGCCGAGCTGAGAAATCGCCTGGCGGAAGCTACGGCAACAGCAAAAATTTCCTCTGTGCCTCCCAATGCCTCACAACACACGGGGCATGTGACTCCAGCGTTTCATGGAATTGCTACGCCCCCAGGAATGGGTGGCATCAATGACTGTGGTCCACCGGATGCTGATGATCCGGACGATGATGCCCAGTGGCGGTGATCACAAGAAGAAGAAGAAGAAAAAGAAAGATAAGAAGAAGAAGAAGAAGCCCGATTCGTCGAGGCTTCCTGAGACCCGGTCCGGGTCCTTGGAAACACCCCGACTGGGTGTCTAATCGGTACTTCGTGTACGCCTACCACCGCGGTTCGTCCGAGCCCATGTGGGTGAACCCTGCTTATCCGTCTCAGAATCGACAAAGCCCTGGACCAATGAGATAGGCAGACCGTTCGGGAGTATACCGTTGACCCGATCGAGAGCCTCTACAATCAGTACAATTGTTTCTTGGATCTGATTGATGAATCCCTGAACGACCAAATTGGAGAAACCCAATGCCATCGGCAGCAAAGTCAATTCCTGACGGAAGTTACGTAATGGAATTGCATTGAGAGGTCGGGACGCTAGGGACACTCCTGCGATGGAAAGTTTGGGCTGTGCCTTACCGTTTGGCCTTCAAAGCTAATGCAATCACCCGTATTTCGATGGGAGGATTGAATGCCATTGCTGTGCGAGGCGCCTTGCGGAAATCACCGATCTCTCCGTGATCGCTGAACCAGATCTCGTGAGAAGACTCGCCACACGAAAGGGCAGGCTCAGCCGGGCTCACGCGCCAACTTGTTCGACACACAGGGCAAGACGATGAGCAGTTGGAGAGGGCCCAGAGCACCGCTTAAGCAGGCCGAGAACAAGTTTAGCGCCGCACCGCAGGATCGCATGAGCATTGATCCCATGCAAGCCCACAATTTTGCAAAGGCTGGTTGAGCTTCTACACCATCGAGGCTCTCCAGCGCATCGCTAACGTGAGGCTGCCCAATCCCACGGGCAAAGCAAGGGATCTTCATCGTATTATGATGCCACCGGCAAGCTTGCGTTCCTATGGGTGCCTGGTCAGGCGGAAATCGACCTTATTACGGAGAATGATCGCTTCTACACGATCGATGAGATCGCAGTCATCATCAAGGCAGTGAAGTCGAACCAGTACGAGTTCTCGCTGCTTCAGTACGATGGGGACAAGTACTTCGTGATGCAGTCAAAAGTGCTAGCCATCATGGGCGAGTTGGCCGCTTTGTTTGAGACGGAGTTCCCAAAGAGTCGCAATGCGAACGAGCGGGGGTATCCGAAACTGACCTTTAGTTTCGACTGGCCGTGCCGTCTCGGGTTGGGAGCTTATCGAGCTCCTTGCGGCGCCAGGCGCCGTGAATACTTCTATGGACAAGCGGATTGGGATGAACACCACGGCCAGAGAGAGATTCACCACATCTGCGCCTGCGCAAGATCGCCGTCCACCGGCTACACCGAGTGCTCTGCCAACAAGGCGTGGCCGCAACTCTGATGAGCGTGCACATGTTTCCTCTGCTACCGACCGAAATAGGACATGCTCCCCCATCGCAAGGAACAGGTCCATCGAAACCAACATGAGGACGAATGGAGCCGCCTTCCTAGCGGATAGGCCAAGTGAGTCAGGAACCGGATCCTCAAGCGACGTGCGTCCTCCGGCTAACCCGTCAAGCTATATCAGTGATGCTGACTGGTCGGCTAGCGGGATGACACGGAGAGCATCGCTTCTGGCAGCACCCCCCCCACCCGCTTTGCTTGACCACTCGCCTGGCGAGAGCATGGGCCGAATCTCACAGGAGACGCCCAGCTGACCCAGTTACCTTTCGGCCCTTTTTTCACGTTACAGGGTGTCCCAGATCCTGAGGCCAGAGCGGTGGACATTTTTCGAGCAGCTTCAAACTGCTGATTTGCAGGTGGGCGAGACGTTATTGACCCGGCCGTGGCACGTCGTGCCGAGTGGAGCAGAGTCAATGCATTTTTTTTGCAGCTGTTTTCGCTGCATGCACCGAATCGATCATTCAGCCTGAGCACGTGATCATCATGGCAATCTTCACAGCATCACGAACTTTGGCACGTCACACGTGCGATGGTACCTGGCGGGTTGGGAGCACGAGATGTACAACCACAGGGCGCAGAGATCGCCAATATTGATGGCACTTTTCTTGTCGTGGTCATCATGCCTGGATTTGATTCACCTCCCTAACAGGACGGTTTCCTGAGCAAAGCTAAGATACGCGATTCATTTGCAGGGAAGTGAACTTTTAATAATCGTCGTTGGCGCCACCCTAACAGGTCGGCCGCAGTCCCGACTGAACATAGAAAAGGGTGAAGGTGACTTGCTCATTTCTTTTGCGAGTTGCTGGCGTCACAAAGTGATGTCATTACGACGGCCCAGCAGCTAGTCTCCTTGCACTTGTGCCGTCGCCTCATCTGTTGCACTCAGATGCGCGGGGCTTCTTTTGTGCAAGATGTAGCTAGCTTACACCTCGTGACCGTCATTTTGCTCATTTAAAAATGTGCACATTGCATTCACGTACAGGTAGGCCCTTCCAACGCAGTGTTTGATAACCTTGCGCATTGGGAGCCCCAGTAGCTAAGCGAGCACACTGATCAAATGTTGCTGAGCCCGATCATGCAAGCGCAGGAATATGATATCCTACCTGTGATCCCGTTCGGATTGCTTGTCCTTGCCGTGCCCTGGCCCGAAATCCCAAAGGCATCTGGACTTGAGACCTTACAGCTTGTGACTTTTTTGGTGGTTATGGTTGCGTGAGCGCAGTGCCCCGCAACCGCGCCTAACTACCTCCACTTGAGAGAGCCGCTGCGATGTCTGGACCATGTCTTTTTACCAGGAGAGTCACGATGTTCATGATGAGGAAGAGAAGTGAGGCTGGGATTGTTTTCATGTTCCTTCTCTGGAAACAGCTTAGGTTCGGTATCTGTATCGCCCGGCCAACGCCAGCCTAGCCATGGAGACTCCGGAGGATGCCACCGTGGAGGTCGACGGGAAGACGACGTTGCGAAGACACAGACTCGAGCCCGAAAGTGGGTCCCCAAACTCGTAGGAGGACTGGCTGGCCGTTTGTGTTGTCCTATTCCCTTCCATGTGTCTGGTGGTGGAATTTCCTTGGGAAGTGGCTTCAAGCTCGAAGCTCTTAAGCCGACCCGACCTCCAGTTCCTCATTCGTAGGAACTCCTATGCATACGGGAGGCCAGGCGACGGTAGTCAGTTGGGCTTGGGCTCATCTTCTGTGCCGCCACGCCAGGCGACGGATGCCGAGTCTCAGAGCTCAGCCAGCCAAAGTTCCATTTTCAGCATCTGAAGTGCCCTGAAGAAGAAGGGTCTTGTAGTCTTGCGCGTGGATGTGTCGGGGAGCTTCAGGATGAGTGAAACTGAGAGGTTTCATGACAGCTGCCCGCCGTCTTACGATGTTTTCACATACTCCAGTAGAGATTCCTGGCCCAAAGCTGGCCAAAGGGGAAGTTGAATCTCGAAGCAAAGAAGACAGGATTGCAGACAGAAGGCTGCACCATGCCATGTTCAGCATGAGGAATAGGCACCTGTGTAGTTGCAACCGTGAATGGTAAGAATCCCAGTTTCCGTCATTCTCGCCGGCATGCTCCTGATGATAGAAGGCTGTGCAAATGTCGCAAGTCTCGAGTGGC
Source organism: Symbiodinium necroappetens (assembly GCA_905231915.1). NCBI lineage: Eukaryota > Dinophyceae > Suessiales > Symbiodiniaceae > Symbiodinium > Symbiodinium necroappetens. The sequence goes on from CAJNJA010019587.1 coordinate 17,923, forward strand.
TCAGCAGCGGAGTTTCCTTGTCTTGCAGGATCGTTTGCCGGAGGCAGAGCAGGTGCTGTGAAGTTTAACCCGGGTGAGGCAGGCGTCAGGTTTCAACTTCCAAGCTCACCGCGAGCATGTCTGTCGCGATCTTGGCCTTGTCCTCTGCGGTTTGGCTTGGAAGCACGGCTTGAGCCGAGTGGCCCAGGCCCGGGACCCAGACTGGTCAACGCCAACTTTTTCGCTTCTGTGGTGCGATGCAGTCATGTAGGCAATGTAGGCATCGGCCTTCGCAGGCCCTTTACCCCGCAGACGTTTGCAGACCGGTTGCAGTTGCCCCCCTTTGTGTTGCCTTGGAACAAGATCATGTCGGCATCGATCCTCGCAGAGCAGGAGGACCATCTTCTCATCGCCATCGCCCTTGTCGCAGCTCCGGCCCTCTCGATGAGCATCGGCTCGGTCTGTGTTCGTTTCGGCATCCCCTCCGATTTGGTCCAAGCGCGGTTTCAGAACCTATCAGCGGGGCTCCTGCTCGGGGCTTTGCTTGCAGAGATCTACCCAATGCTTCACCAGCGACTCTTCGTCGCGGGGGTGGATCGAACAAAAGTGGAGATCTGGAACTGCACCTCGGCCTTCTTGGGCTTCTTCTTGGCCCTAGGTGTGATGTATGGCCTCCGTGCTCTCGAGCAGTTTCACAGCCCAAACGAGGAGGTGTTGAAGGAGGCAGCAAAGAAGGAAATCGATTTGGAGGGTGTAAGGTCTCCGGCTTCTGCTTCCTCGCCCCGGCACGTGGTACTGGCCACGGCACAGCTCGGCAAATTGAGCACCGGAAGTTCCACTCTAGATGTTGCAATGAACGCGCTCAGCAAGATTCAGAAGGGTGGCGATGACATCAACGTGGAGCAGCTGGACGAGCAGCTGCACTTCATCGACTTTGCACTGGACTCCATGCACAGAGCCTGCCATGGTGTTGAGATTCTCACCGGTGTGGCTACGAAGGATGCTCGGGCAAGGCTTTCCGAGCTTTTGCAGGATGTCGAGGCATTGCAATCCATCAGCCCGCAGAAGGTCAGCGCACTGGATCTGCAGATTCAGCGAACAAGCGCCAGCCTGAAGCGGTTGCATGCGCAAACCCACCCGGGTGCATTCCGCCGATGGGGCCCTCGTCGCATGACAAGCAGCTCAAACCAGACGCTGGCACTGGATCTCCCGGATCAGACGGGTCGGTGCAGCAGTCTCCCTTGGGGCCTCATCTTTGCCGTCGCCATCGATGCCACGGTAGATGGCATGTTGATTGGCCTTTCGACTTCAAGCTCTGTCGGAGCTGGGATGCTGATGGCCATCGCGACGGTCATTGAGATGGGCTTTTTGGGCTATAGCTTCGGTTGCACTCTCGTTAGCCAAGCGCAGGAAGCGAAGCTCTGCAGAAGCGCTCTGGTGGCCTTATTGGCTTTGCCTCCTCTTTGCTTGGCGAGCTTTGGTGCGCTTGCCTACGTGATCGGAGAGGCCTTGGAGAGCTGCTGCGTTTTCACCGGCCTCGTGAGCTTCTCTCTGGTCGCGGTGCTCTTCCTGGTGATCCAGGAGCTCCTCCTGGAGGCCGCGGAGAAGGACGAGGATCACAACTGGAATGTGAGCATCTTCATCTATTTCGGGCTCTTCATCAGCTTCGCATCGGAGGTTGTGCTTTGATGCCTAGCAGCTTAGCCCCGAAGTGGGCAGCTGCGTGTAATCCTGTAGAGTCTGCACCTTCCGACGTCGCTGAATAGAAGACAGCTTTCCGTTTCCAGTTGGCTCTAGGGGGTCACATGTAATGTGCTCGCAGACAGCTTGCCCTGAAAAGAGGAAGGGTGCTGGACCGAGTTCTTCTCCAGCCTGCAATCGCATGCAATCGCTTTATGAGCGTGCCGGCTTCTCTAAATGGCACCGGCTTGCACAGATTGCCGGAGATCTGGTGGTTTCCTGCCTGGCATTGGTCGCTTGCCCTGCAAGATCCTGCAAGGCTGTTCGTTCTGCAGTCTCATGCTCACGGCAGCATGTGACATCTGCAAAAGAAGCTAACAAATCCCACAAGACGCCTGCGTAAGAGTTTGAAATTCAGCCATGGCAGAGACGTCTCCGAGCCATTTTTCGACAGCAGCCAGACAGACTTGCTCATGGGTGCAGGCCGGTTATGGGTTCTCTTTTCGGCTTAACTTCATGCATAGGAGGCTTTGTGAGAAAAAGTCTTGTGTAGGAGCTCCGCTTCAGCGAGCTGTCCTTTCCGATGTACACCGCTCCTCGGATTGCATGAGTCTTCCGAGCTTCGCTGCATCACTCCGGTAACTGTCATGCCGACTCTCCTGGCAGGTATCTGCGAAAATTCTTCTAGAGATGAGAGAAGTTCGAGCTCATGAGCAGTTGAAACTCGACGGGGTGCTGACCGAATACGAACAGAGTCTGGGCAGAGCGATGTTCGTGTCGCACCAGTGGCTTTCGGATCACCATCCGGACCCTTGCGCAGAGCAATTCAAGGTGCTGCAAGACGCGTTGACAAATATGCTCTCCGGGAGAAGTGAAGTTCAAGTCCCACCTGTCATGGAGATCCAGTATGGCCGCATGAAAACTCCTACATCAGCCGGCATGACTTCGAAACCTTTGTTTGTTTGGTACGATTATTTTTCGTGTCCACAGGGCAGTGACTTCGCATCTGCACACTCTCGGCAATGTGCGATCGACACAATTGTATCTTATGTGGCACGATGCGAGTACTTCGTGATACTTTGCCCTGCAGTGACCCATGCAGACCAAACCGTGCTGGGGGAGGATGTCTGGGCGACCAGGCAGTGCTCCAAATTGCAGCAGAGGGATTTTGCCGCTTGGGGGCTTCTTCAGCGTCTTAACATAAAGCGCCAGTAGCTGTGGCCCTGGCGGTTGAAGCCTAAGAGCACAAGGTTTGCACCTGATTGTCAGACCTTTGGACCGCTTGAACCCTGTGGCCAGGGGCTGGTGCAGGCTCGAGCGGCTCGCAAGAGAACTTGCAGAACGCGACGATGGCTTCGTGATTGTGGTGCACAGTGCGTTTCACCAAAGCCTAATCTTCAATACAAGCCGGCACCTAGATGCTCCTGGTGCGGGACATTTCACTTGGGAAACCGACCGGTGTCGGATTGTGGGCGTCATTGTGCAGATGATTTGGAAGAAGTTGCACTATTTCCTAGAGCAGGGTGACTTCCACAACTATCGGTTTTTGCTGAACACGCAAAGTCCTTGTTGCCTCAGGGACCTAGATGCACTCCCTGTTGAAGGCCTGGTGCCGGGTTTTGTGCCACGAAGTGACCCCTTCAAGGACGAAGAGACTTTTGTGGTGGAGTGGTTCCTGCACGAGAACGGTTTCCAGTCAGTTCAGGAGCGGGACTCTGCAGGCTGGACCCCCATCTGTTACGCTGTCATGGCCGGTAATCCAGGCCTGGTGCAGGCCTTGCTAAAGCAGAGAGCCGACTGTAACGACCGGATCTTGCGCCACAAGCCCGACATCGGCTTTTGCAAGAACACGCCTGTTTTGGCCTTGGCTGCCCACTTCGGAAACAACGAGACTCTCCGAGTGCTCCTGAGATCCCGGGCCGACGTGCATGCCCGTGCTAGCCACAGAGGCATCGCCTTGCACTCGGCCTCTTTCGCAGATAACGTCGAAGGTGTGAGACTCCTCTGTAGTGCAAAATCCGACCCCGGGAAGAGGGTGTTGCCTGGTTTGGATGCCTTTGAGCTGGCCTGCTCTGCAGGATCCTGGAGAGTTATAGGCGACCTTCAACCCGAAAGAAGCATCCCGAAGCACTCCCTACACTTTGCCTTGATGATCAGTGGGGGTTCAGCGGCCTGCATATCCATTTTGATCCAAGCAAGAGCAGACGTTAATGAGCAGCTCCGACTTGAGCAGCCTATGTGGCGGATCGTGTTTACGGCTCTGAGCATCCGGCATCGGCTCAGTCCCTCTGCTTTGACGACTCTGGCCTATCAACACCTTGGAGCGACTCCCCTCATGTTCAGTGTCCTGACCGGCAACTTCAAGGCCACCGCCCAACTCCTCGAGGCAAGCTGCCCTTCACCTACGCTTTCAAGGGAACTTGCTGCGCCCGCCCTGTGGAGGCCCAAGCTGATGTGGAGATGCGGAATGCGCGGGGAAAGACTGCCGTCCACTTCGCTCGACAGGTCGGATTTGGGGGGGGCGGGTTCGGGAGCAGTCAAAGCTCGAGGTTTGTCCTAGAATCTTCGTCGCTCGCAAGAGCTGGTTGGCTTTGGACCCCATCTTCGGGTTCCGTCCTCGTCGGTTTACTGTCTGCTTGTGCAACCCAAAGCCGGTCAACCTTCGAAAGCTGCCAAGATGTTCAGTCAGGCGCAGGCCCCAGCATCTCTGATTGATGCCCTAGAGGGCTGGGCGGTGCCGGCAGAGCCTCGCTGTCCTTTGCCTGGAAGGGCATGGCAGAAAGGTCAGGCGGTATCCGACGATCCCTTCATCTCCGTCGCCCTCTGAGGCCTTCGGGGACGGAAGCACCAAAGTTCCCCTCTCTGCCTCAGCAGGGGAGGCCATGGTTTTAAATCCACGCGGAAGCAGTCTCATTTCGTCGGAATGCAGTCGTTTGCTGTAAACTTTCAAGTCGGTGGACGACTGTCTTCAGACGACCCTAACTTTTAGAGCGTAGTCGTGATGGGCATCCCAGACGAGGGGCGACGAGTGGACTGAGTAGACGTGCCCTTAAGAAGATGCCTTGTCACTATCTGAAGCAGGAGGTGCAAACACGCGATGTGTAGAGTGGCAGCGTGCGGCCCGACGGGTGGAACCTGCTTCGGAGCCAGCCGGAAGTGCTCCTGGAATGTGCGCACTCAGAGAAAGAACTGGTGTTTGAGCCATGTGGGTGCTTGCAGGATTGTGGTGAGGATTGTCAGGATAGCACAGTGACGAGCAGGTCTGGGATTCAAAGTGGGCCGTTGCAAGTGGGGTCGTTCCTTCTTCGGTAGTGTGGAGTATCTCTAAAGCTAGCAGACGTGATAGTGTCATGGAGGCCTGAATGAAGCGAGAAGACCGCTGTTGTGGAATCATGAACAAGAAGAAGCTCGCTTGCCACCACAGAGAGCGCCCAACAAGAACTGGAAAGCAGTCACATCGACTGCAGGAGTAAGATGATACATCGGACACCTCGCATCCAGGTCCGGGGGCGAGGATCATCCATAGCGACTATGTGTCGGCGTTGGTCTCAGCAGAAACTGTGAATGCATATCGGAGCTTCATTTGAACATATGAGCCATGCTTGATCCCTCTTGTCCTTACTGCCTGTGTTCATATCAGCAGTTCTGATGGCAGAACGGTGGATTATTTTGAACTTTGGCACGCTGTTTTTTTTTTTTTTCCCGCTGTGGTGCGGAAATGAAAAGGTCTTGAGGGTGTCAGGGTCAGTGCATGGCCGTGGGGTTGTCAAGATCAGCGTTTGGACATGTCCGGTCTTGTGACGGCAGAACCCGGCAACCATGCTTGTGCGCTTTGTTTGCTTCTCATGAAGCATGTCAGGGTCAAGGCATCTGAGTGATCATGGTTCAGACGTATTCGCTGCTAACGGGGGTCGGGGCCCTCCCTATGTACAGCCCTGACTTTTGCATGTAGCATCGACTGTCGCTTCGAACAAGATGCCGGTGGCATCGTGCACTCGCTTGGCCCCTGACATACTATCTTAGTCTGACAAGTGCTTGCAGGATGATGGTCGGTCCAGACTGGCCAGGGAAAGCACCGATCCTCATGGATGAGTAGCTCCCTTGGCCAGAACTTTGACCGAAGCTACATTGTGAGTTCTGGATCCCAGAAGTGCTCAGGGCTTGAAGCTTACAGGTCGCGACAGCTCCCCGAAGAGCATGGACTGTTTAAGTATAGGTAAGCAACTGACCAATGTGCCTCGCGCGAGACATCCTTGAAGTTGCAAGACCGTGTCTGACATGAGGCATGATTCGATGGGAGTGCTGAGCGTCTTGCTGCCGCGACAGCAGTTTGCCGTGCAAACAAGTGATGTGCGGTGAGTCGTCATTCAAGATGCCTGATGTGCTGGGATTTATCTGCCCTTTGTCCATGGTGTTGTGCTTTCGCCTTTGGAGGCCAGGTGCTCCAGCAGTTTAGAAACCGAACAGGGACTGGCACGTTGAATTCGATCTAAGAATCTAAGACCTCTTACGCTCGCTTTTCAGTTGTCACTGCCGATTAGCGGATTAGCGATTCTGGCGGTACTCGGCGCGGTTTGAAGTTGCATGTTGTGTGCTGTGTGAGGAGACATTGCCCGTGATGCTCGAGTGCTAGGGGTTTCTTAGAGCATGATTCATGACGAGTTGCAGTCAAGCATATCAGTTGTCGGCAGAGGCATCTTTTGACAAGAGCATCCTAACAAGCCGTAAAGCCACGAGTTTCCACTCGAATGCTACGTGAATCGTGTCAGTCAAATGTCAAAAGGCTTCTGCAGAGTTTGCTACACTTGAGAGAGTAGGGAGGACCACTATTTGTTTTGGTGGGGTCTGGTGGAGGGCATCATCTCCAGCGGCAGCGCGCAGCGGAGGGCTTTTCGGGCTCTAGCCCGAGACGAGAAACTAAACACGTGGGAGCTTCGTAACGATTCCAGATCTGCCTATGGTGCCGTGATCGCGAGCCGTGGCTGCGAAGGTGTGCGCCGTAGCATTGTTCACTCTGTCTCAGCATGTTCGGTGTCGGGCCACCCGACGAGGCTCGGTGATGACGATGGACCTTTCATCGCCTCAGCCTTCAGTGAATTGTGGAGACCATGCGTTTGCTCTCCAAGACCTGAGCGATCAGAGTGATGATCAACGGGGTCCAAGGCAGTTTCCGGTAAACCTCACAGAGTTCTATGCGATCGAGGCCCTCGTCGTCTGGCACCTACGTTCACAGAGCCTTCTGAGATTCTGGCATTTCTTTGCAGTCCTCGACACTTCTTCCAAGGGACAAGGTGCCTTCAGCACCGTCTGGAGGGCTCGTCATCGGACCTCCGGCCAGGCCAGGCAATCCTGAGCCATCCTGCACCCTGAACCCCCATTCCTTACAACCGCTGAACCCCGAACCTCCATGTCTAAACCCGCCCAGAGCAAAAAGAGCCAAAGCCCCACGCGCACGGCAGAGTAGACGTGCTTTTGTCGGTGAGCGTGTGCGTGCCTGAGCTCCGTGCGGTGAAGAAGATCGATGCCTCGCTGCTTTCCCCCAGGGAGATCGCGAACGAGGCTTCGCCCATTTTCCAGTAAGCTTCGACCACCGCTGCTCTGATGTAGGGTTGAGCCAACCTGTCACTGCAAGAGCCCTTTGGCTCAAGTCAGTTGTGTGTGAAATCCCCATGCGGTGCTGATGATCCTTCGGGAGAAGTCTAGGCCTGAGTCCTGGCAGTCGTAGCAGACTGTCAATTAAATTGCAAAGTATTTGCTTTTCACAATGACCGAGGTCGACGTGGTAGGCATGCGGTTGCCGCTACACCTGGCATGGTTTATCATCTGCGGAGCCTCGACTGACGTTGATTAGCACAGTGACCGTCCATTGTCTCCTTTTCCGGGCCTGGGCCAGTATGAGTCTGAGGTGTTCGTGGGGAGCGCCCAGCTGCTGCCCGCTCCGCTCTGCAACCTGTGTCTTCCGTCACGAAATTATACGCCTGCTGCATGTTCGACATCTTTGCCATTTTTCCGTCGTCGTCTCTGAGCCTTGCATGAGGCGTCTCCATGAACCCCCAGGCGGGAACGAGACGGAACTGTCTCAAAGAAGCGCAGGGAGTCTCATCCCTGGAAGGCGAGGCGAGGCCCGCAGCTCGCCCGGGGCCCGCCGCCGTGGTCCGGGCCGAGCCCATCCTGGGCCGCGCCCCTACAACTCGGAGCCACAACTCGAACGGACTGAGAGCTTCGCTGAGTCTGCTGGGAGGCTCCCAGACTTGGCCTCTGGTCAGCGGAGACAGGTGCGGCCCAAGGAGCTTCCGCAGCGTTCAGGAGACAACGCGACCATGCGCGACCCGCTCGCAGGAACGCGTACGCATGCGGCGCAGGCCGATGTTGCTGCAGGCCTACTGTCAGGGGCTTCAATCTGGTTGCTCTGGGTTACGTGCACGTCGGCACAGGTTCGGCTGCAGTTATGATGTCGAGAAGGACAGCTGCACGGCCTGTCACGATGACGATCCTGATGCACCCGGGATCGACATATGTAGTTCAGACTCAGTTCAGACTACATCATGTGCACCAGACCTGCTCTGCTCATGAGCTTATGCATGGGCCAACTCGTTTAGTTGAAGGTCGCTACCTTTCACATCCAATCTTCTCATCTCTGGAAAGGGAGAGCCCAGGGGACACCTGGCATGACGTTGGTCACGAAGCTATTCCCTGTTCGGGGGTGCTGCTAGCAACCCCGCTGAGGAATTGCACGAAAGACCACAGATCCGGCCTCGGCTGTGTTTCTGCGACAAGCTAAGAGGCATTGTAAGCGGTGAGGTCATGTTTGTAGACGTTCCTGCTGCTGCAATGCGGAGTATCTCTGGAGCTTGGAGAAGCGAGAGTGTCCCTCGGGCATGAGAAGTGCCAGATGCTGTGATGCAGAGAGCCAGTCAAGAGCCTGAGATCGAGGCCAGCACGTCACTGTCGTCCAGGAGCAGCAAGAAGAAGCGCCCCAGATTCCCGTGCCTCCGAGCATTGCTATCCAGTGAAGCCCCCCAACGAAAACAGACATGTTGCTCTGAGGTTCCTCGAGAAGATCCCATTCCAGGAAGGGGCCAGACATGAACACGCCAGACGAAGCATCAGAAATCGAGATCAGCCTTGGAATCCTTGGAAGCCCTGATGAGGATCCCAGACTTGGGGCACAAGCGACACTTGCGAAAGCAGGACAGGTGCAGCTAACGTCAGCACATTTCCGCCAGCCTCCGCCGGCCTGCCTTCGTTCCTGGCGAGGAATGCATACCTCTGCAATGACGGACGACACTGCTGTTGCCGGATGGGCTGCACCTACGATGTCGAGTACGACGAATGCCGCGGCTGCAGTGCTCCAGACGCACTCTCCATCCAGAGTCCTGCAACAGAACATGCAAAGACTGTAAATCTATCTTGAGTTGATGTCGTACTGGGGTGCATCTCAAAGAAGCACCTTCTTGAGGGCGTCATAAGGTGATAGCAACCCTGACGTGGCCAACTTTCACATCCCGGCATCCCATCTGTGGCAGTCCCGCATGGAGGCGTGATGACAGGGTACAGAGCAGTGTCACTTGCGGGAGGTAGCACCCATCTGTGAAGGAGAACATGTGCACAGCGTCGCACAGCCATCTGTGTGGTAAGTCTTGCTGCGCGGCCCTCAGTGCTACGTTTTGTACTGCGGATCCGCCGTGTCCTTTTTGAGCTCAGGCTGCAATGCCGAGTGGCGGTGGGATCTGGACAAGAGGCCTCCAAGCAGAGATCGAGAGCTTTTCTTAGCTCGTTCTGACTCCGCCATCTTGAGTACTGGACTGCAGGGAATGTGTGAAAGCCACAGCCTTGCAGACTCTGCTGCTTGGCCTTAGAGGGTGGAAGTGTTTCTCCCAGGCCGGAGCTTCTACGAGCAATAAGTTGAAGAATCTCTTTCGCACCCTTTCGAAAATGGCTCAGTACTCCGTTGATAGCCTGCCTTACATACATTCGAGAAGCTGTACCATAGTCCTCGTTCTGTGCCTCATCCAATCCTCCTCCTCATCATCATCGTCATCGTCATCGTCATCGTCATCATCATCATCATCATCATCACCATCATCATCATCATCATCACCATCATCATCATGAGCATCATCAGCATCATCAGCATCATCAGCATCATCAGCACCACCACCACCACCACCGCCACCACCACCACCACCACCACCACCATTGTGATCATTATCATCGTACTTAGCAGAGCAGTCGTCTGTACAACTTTCCGCCGCCTATGACTCTATGACCACAACGGCAATCACCACAACTACCTCCTATTGCTGCTACTACTACTACGACGACGACGACGACGACGGCGACTGCCACCGCGACGACAAACGACAACCATCGCCAGAACCAAGCAAGACGACGACGACGACGACGGCAGGTACTGCTGTACCTGAGTAGTACTCGTACCAACGCTCCATCTAGCAATAGTGGGAGCGGTAGTCATGGTGGCAGTTTGTGGTAGCGGGTCGCCATCATGGGCGACAACGACAGCGATGGGCACTTGCCAGTAGGAGGGGTGACGTGAAAGTCTCTGTGAAATTTATGCTCGTTTTTTCCTTCATCCCAGGAGGACTGCGCGGGCGTTGAGACAGAAGCCCCCCGAGCCGGCACCGACGCTGGCAAAGAACTTCAGGAGGATAGAGCTCGTTTGTCTCGTTGTGTGATTCCATCTGTCTGTCTATTGGATCTATTTATCTATTCATCTGTCTATCTATCTACCTACCTACCTACCTACCTACCTACCCACCTGTCTATCTGTCTCTCTACCTACCTACCTATCTATCTATTTCTCTATCTGTCTATCTATCTAACCTTTCTAATCTGTCTAACCTATCTAATCTGTCTAAGCTATCTTTTTATCTAATCTATCTGATCTGTCTAATCTATCTATCTAGCCATCTACCTAACTATCTATCTATCTATCTATCTAATCCATCTTTCCACGGATGCATCTGTCCATAAGTCCATCTATCCATCTATCCATCTATCCATCTATCCATCTATCCATCTATCCATCTATCTATCTATTCATCTATCTATCCATCTATCCATCTATCCATCCATCTACCTATCTACCTATTTACCTATCTACCTGTCTACCTATCTATCTCTTTATCTATTCATCTATCTATCCATCTATCCATCTATCCATCCTTCTACCTATCTACCTATCTACCTGTCTACCTATCCACCTGTCTACCTATCTACCTGTCTACCCATCTATCTATCTATTCATCTATCTACCTACTCATCTACCTATCTATCTACCTACCTATCTATCTATTTCTCTATCTATCTATTTGTCGAATCTACCTATCTATCTATCTGGCTAGCTAGCTAGCAGCTAGCTATCTATCTAATCTATCTCACCCATCTTTCCATCTATCCATCTGTCCATCTATCCATCTATCCATCTAGCTATCTATTCATCTCTCTATCCATCTATCCATCTATCTACCTATCTACCTATCTGTCTGTCTATCTATCTATTCATCTATCTATCTATTTATCTATCTATCTATCTATCTATCTATCTATCTATCCTCCTACAACACTCAAAACGTGGGCAAATGAGGTAGGGTAGCATAGTTATATGCGTACATACATACATACATACATACATACAGACATACATCGGCGAAGCTCTTTCGAAACAGAGGCTTGAATCGGAAAGGTGCTGCCGCGCTAGACAAACACATGCAAAACGCACGCAAGCAAGCCGGTAAAGGCCCCAGAAGGAGCGAGGAGCCCTGTTCCTCTTGTGCCCCTGCCGCCTGCGCACTGCAAGCCGAGGATCCCTGGCTCTCAGATTTGGGAATCCTGCCAGGCCCCGGCCTGGGAATCCAACACAGCGGGTGCACGGAAGACATAGAGATAGAGGGATACAGAGGGACCGAGGCGAGGTTGTCCAGAGAGCCTCACAGCTTGCTTCAGCGAGGATCGGCATGCTTACTCCTGCGGCAAAAACCACTGCTGCTGCATGTTTGGGTGCGCTTACGACGTGGAAGAAGATGCCTGCACCGGTTGCAGCTCGTCCGACAACCTGTGAAGTCTGCATCCCGCTTGTTTCGGCAAGCGCCGTGCATGCTTTAGTGCTACGCTTGGGGCGCGAGGCAAAGCCAACGACCCTCTGGTGGAAGTCTTCCACATCCCGGCATCTCATCGCTGGCCGGAGAGGAAGCAGGAGGAATCTGAGAGCGGGGGTCAGTGGGTTTCGAGGTTTTCACTTCATGTCTCCCTCTCTATTTCAGCACGAGGAAGCTAACTGTGCTGATCCCTTCTCATGCGGCCGCTGCGATGCCAAGCTAAGCCATCCCTGTGGATGGTCGTGTTGTGCGGAGCTGAGAGGATCGGACCCAGTGGTACCACCTCACAGGGCTTGAGGTGCGGTCGGCCTCAGGTTGCGATGCTGGCCACGTTTGGGACCTGGAACAGCGAAGGCTCCCTGGCTCTCTTTGCCGCTGTGCGCCATCGTGGAGTTTTCATCATGAACTGCCGAATTGCTGCAGGTGTGTCACCTACCATCAAACGGAATCTTGGCACCTCAGTCTTGGAGTGTTGACCAGTTTGTGGTCCACGATCTCCGTTTTGGATTGACGTACGCTAGACCCACCTCGCGTCTCTCTGCCAAGGAGACCCCGAGCAAGCCCTAGCAGCCAGGACCTAGACGAAGCCAAAAAGGGAGGGCAACTTCGCTTGGACAAGTTGCATGGTTTTTGCTGCGAAGTACGCATGCGGATGAATGCGGCATCTGAGCATTTTGGCTCAACGAAGGCTTGAACAAACAGCGCCAGGGCTTTCAGGTTTCGGCTTGCAACCATGTTCCGTGCCTTGGCCTGGACTCTTCTTCTTCCTGCGGCGGTGGCTGCTCTCTCTGACCCGGACTGGGAGGCCTTCAAGCACAAGTACAGGAAGACGCTTGGCTTCTGTTCCCTGAGCCCTTGCTTCGCTTGCGGGAATTGCAGATGCGGTAAGGAGCTATTCCAGCAAGGGCGAGGAAGCGGCCCGCTACCAGCTGTCCCTTTCTTGGCCTCGAAGGTGTCGATGAAGTGTCTGTGAATCGAACATGTGTAAGGTTCAAGGCCACGCAGCAACGAGTCGATCACCTGAACAAGCTCAACGGTGAGCCCGCCTTTGGCATCACCTGGATGGCCGACCGTCATGAGGAGGAGAAGTACAAGAGGCCTCGGGCCCTAGACATGCCTGAAAATTCGATAGGACCTCCCTAGCTTCCCTCGCCAGGGGGCACCGCAAGCCCAAGGGCTTCGTGCCCGTTGCACCGGTGCAGAACTTCTCCGATGCCACGGCCACGGCCGTTGACTGGCGCCTCACAGAGGCGGTGACGCCCATCAAGAATCAAGGCGCCTCCATAGGGGTTCAACCCGAGTTCCGCAGGAGTTCAGGGAACATGATCTCCAGAGTGACAGCTGCGTGGGCTCAGATAGAGAGATGAAGTCCGAAGTTGCCAGGTCACTGTGGATATGCAATCCGGAGTTTGTTCTGTTGCGGTGTTCTTGTTGATGATGGACCATCGAACCGTGCGACCTTCTCAGGGTCGCGGGCATTAGCGCTTAGGTATTGTGTTTTCAGGACGGCGACAACACCGACGGCGACGACGACGACGACGACCGCGACCGACGACGACGACCGACGACGACTCGACTACGACTACCACGACTGGGACTATCTCTGTGACTATGCTGCGACGATGACCACTGCCACTAACCCCATATTTCTCTGCCCGAAACGCTCCATGTGTCTTCCTTTCAGCCTATGCTGGGGACTGGACGCGCGAGCGCGATGCAGAGTCAATTGAGGTTCCAGACCACTTCTGTTTGGCCTACTGTTCTCGGCGATGCATCGCAATGCGGTTTTTGAGTCGGTTCTTTGCAGTAAGCCAGCTTCGCCAGCATGTGCGCAAAGGAATTTCCTCCGGAGTTGCTTCACTTCATGCCATTGGGCGTAATGAGCCCTGGAATCGGTAGAGTCATTAGAGCCCGGGCAGGACAATGCGGCTCCTGTGCGTTGGCTGCACTTGGCCAGCCGATGCATCTTTGCTTTCCACCCCGGCCCAATCCCACAGGCTGGGCCTTCAGTGCAACTGAAGCCATCGAGTCCCAGCTGATCCTCGCCTCTGGCGGCAGGTCTCGCCGCCGTGCGGATTTGCAGTCCCTGCATCAATGTTGCGACAATGCGGTAGCTGCCATTCCGAATCACAAAAGCAACTCTCAGGTGGGCAGTTGCCAGGGAAGGATGAGACTATCTCTCAGCTCGATCCATCACACCAACACTCAACCTTCAAGAGCTGCTAGTAGGCCGTCAGAAAGGTAAATCGACCGTTGCTTGTCTGTGTCTTGGCAGGTACGACATGGCACTGTCTCCGCAGCAGATCACCAGCTGCGCGCCCAGCACCGGAACTTATGGTTGCCAAGGCGGGCGGCTGGCAGCGGGTGGACCCGACCCAAAAAAGCTCTCCATGTTCTTCCCAGAACTGAGCCGGTGTGATCTCGGCAGGATGCAACGGGGGCTTCACAGAGGCCGTCCACAGTGTGAGCCGCCGTCCCTCACGTAGTCTCCTTGCAGACGTGGTAGAAAAGTTAGCTGCAATCAGCCAGCCCTGCCCTGGAGGGTGCCTACGAATATCTCAAGACTGTTCCAGGCCTCGCCAACAGCACCTGGGCAGCAGACTCTCTGTCGGTTTCTTGTTTTCGTACGTCTTCAGCAGCCGTTGATGGCCTGATGCCAGGCTTCTACATCCCTTACCAGCAGAGCCTCACAGAGTCCACGGACACAGTCGCCTGCCCCAAGGAGAAGGCCTGCCACGAACACAGTGCACAGTACAATGTAAGACTCGATGTTTTAGCACAAATACAGAAAATATGCCATGTATCGACATGTATATTGCAGATAAACAAGCAAACGCACACACTTTGGCTCGGCCGACAGGACCAAACGACGACAGATTTGCGGCAACCATACAGAATCACGGAAGGTACGGTAGCATCAGAGAGCCGTACCCCCCTGCCGCAAATCTTGCGGTCTCACTCAATGGTCGCCATGTACAGGCGTGCACACATACGTGCCCTGTAGCAGGGTTGCATCGCTGAAGCATGTGTAAGGACACCAAGCACTAATCTGCTTCGAGAAAAGCACATAATCTTACACATTTAAAGTGGCGGTATTTCCTCAAGAACTCAGGTGACGCATATATATATATATATGATATACCAGTACCTCTTATACTCATATTTTTTTTACTATCGATTTGTTGTTGGTTCTGTTAGAGTGCATATGCCAAGCGTATTGGATGATAGTCGGTTGACTGATTGATTGATTGATTGAGTGATTGATTGACGGATTGCTTCTCAGTGTTTTACCTCAGACTTAAATACTGCCCAACGAATACACCAGATAGCATTCATAACCATCCAATGTTCAACCAATACTGGACTAGCTACTCGTTGTGTTGAAGTAATGCAGCCGAGATGGATAGTCTATAAGTTGTCATGACATATAGGTTAAACCTTGTATCCACATCACATGTTTACCGAGCAGACTTTGAAGGCGAATGAAACGCTGTCAGAATGAGACGGAAAAGTCCAAAAACGGAACATCAAGTTAGGTCCATTTGGTAATTGTAATCGTGGAACATAGCCTTATGAAGTCGCCCAAAGTAGATTTTCAGGAAACGACACATTTACCGTCCACTACCAAGCGAGGGATCGTATTTAAAGTGCAGCTATTTTGCTCGAACTATGAATCGTAAACTAATAGAATTAGTAGATTTCCGCTAAATACTGGTTTTACCTCACAGGGTATCAGCTGAACGTGTGTTACATATTTGTTGTTTGAGCATTTACTTGTGTGCAGATATCATCTGAAACATTGTCGTGATCCGACTTTCAGGATGTTGAAAACTTCTGACCAAGCACAGGTTCACTGCTATCGTAATCTTGTTTGGTAGCAGGAAGCGCAATGGATGGGCGTTCAGGGTTGCTCAGCAAAGATGTCCATGAGATTGAGGATGGTGGAAGTGAGCGCATCACCATTGAGCTTGCTGCAGCTAGGAACTAGAAGCGTGCAGTTCCGTGACCCTGCCCGTGGCAGAAAAGAGAGGGAAACGCCGGAGAGGAACTGAGGAAATTGCTGCCAACAAGTAGGCTTCAGGTATGGGACCCAGCCAGGGTCAAAAGGACAAGACAAATATTGGTCCTGTTGGAGGACCCCGTTTCAGGACCACCAATTCCACTACCTACGAAAGCAAGTTTAGGAGTTGCAGAAGTCAAAACATTCGAAAATGAAAATTCTCACAAATTGCGGAAAAGTGTTCGAATTTTGAAACCTCCCAAACTCCAAGGCTTCGTTTCGCAGGTTTGGGGGTTGGATTGCGTGGGATTTTTCAAGCTTCCGTACTCAGAACGTGTTGACATTTTTGGAGTTTCATTTTCGACTTTCGGAATTCCAAAACACCCCATCAGATTATGTAATAAGAGTTCCCTAATCAGAAGCTTAAGATTCCATTTTTGGAAGTTTGAAGCTTGGAAACTCGTTTCTGATTTGTTGAAGAACTCTTTGTTGAGTAGCTATATATGTGTATAGATATATATGTATGTATGTATGTATGTATGTATGTATGTATGTACGTACGTACGTATGTATGTATGTATGTATGTATGTATATATACAAAAAGCGTCGCCCTCAGTATATATATATATAATTACATTATATTCATACTTATATTCATATTTATATTTGTAGTTCTATTTATATTTATATAGATAGATAGATAGATCGATAGATTAGACAGATAGATAGATAGATAGATAGAGAGAGAGAGAGAGAGATATATATATATATACATACACATAGTTGCGGCCCCCCCTCCCATGGTTCAGTTTATATAAAATTATATGGGCATAACGATATATGTTTCCCCCCCTCCTCCCCCGTGGAGCGGGACATCCGTCCTTTTCCTGCCGCCTTTCGTTTCCCCCCTTCCCCTCCCGTGGAACGGGACATCCTTCCTTCCTCCTGCTGCCCTGGTTCAGTTTATATACAATTATATAGGCATAACGATATGTGTTTCCCCCCTCCCGCCCCCCTGTGGAACGCGACATCCTTCCTTCTCCTGCGACCGCCTTTCGTTTCCCCGCTTCCCCCCGTGGAACGGGACATCCTTCCTGCTCCTGCTGCCCTGGTTCAGTTTATATACAATTATATAGGCATAACGATATGTGCTTCCCCCCTCCCGCCCCCCTGTGGAACGCGACATCCTTCCTTCTCCTGCGGCCGCCTTTCGTTTCCCTCTTTCTCCCCCGTGGAACGGGACATCCTTCCTTTTCCTGCGGCCCTGGTTCAGTTGAAATACAATTATATAGGCATAACGATATGTGTTCCCCTCTCCCACCCCCCTGTGGAACGCGACATCCTTC
>CAJNJA010019588.1:0-10188 GCA_905231915.1 Symbiodinium necroappetens
AAAAAAAACACACACACACACTTCCCCTTATTCAGGCCCCTATGTTAGGGTCCATGGGCTCCAGGCTGAGGTTGTCTGATCCGACTTCAGACGGGGGTTGGGTTTTGCTTGGGGCCTAACTCGAAGGGCCCCTAAACCCCAAACCCCCAAACCCAAAAACCCCCGAAACTCAGACATAACCTGCAGCCTGAACCCTAAACCCTAAACTAAACCCTAAACCTTAGACCCTGACCCTAAATCCCCTTGTCTGGCGGCTTCGGCCTCTGAGTACCTTCTGTCTCGGCTTTTCCTTTTGGCGTCTTGCGCAGGGACTCGGGCGAACTTACAGGGTGCAGTTTAGGTGTGTCAGAGTTTAGGGTTTAGGTGCAGGCCTTCAGCGTTTAGGTTTTTAGAGGGCTTAGGGTCCAGGGCTTCAGGTTTTGAGGTTTTAGGCTTTAGAGGGGTTTAGGGTAGCAGGCCAGTTGCCAAAGGGTTTGGG
This sequence comes from Symbiodinium necroappetens, assembly GCA_905231915.1. NCBI lineage: Eukaryota > Dinophyceae > Suessiales > Symbiodiniaceae > Symbiodinium > Symbiodinium necroappetens. The sequence continues at coordinate 479 of CAJNJA010019588.1, forward strand.
GTTCATTCGGGGCGGAAGGCGGGAGGGGTGGTTTTCATGGATTAGGACGTTTAGCCTTCGGCCTGGGGGGTGGGGTGTGGCACTGTGGGAGATGGTGGGCCGAGTTTCTTTTCGTGGCTTTCGATGCTTGCTCGAGCTCTTAGTGGCGGCTGCACTTGCCTAGGGTTCAGAGCTCTAAACCCCAAACCTCAAACTCTAAACACTAAAAGGTATGTCGCTGAACCCTAAATTAAACCCTGGACCTTAAACTCTAAACCCTAAGCCCTATAAGCCCAAAACCATCTTCAAGCCTCCACCCCATGAGCCCAAAAGGTCCACCAGCCCTCCAACTTGCAATGCTCCCTTTTTTAGAGGATCCCTTTAAAGGAGCCCCTTGTGCAGGAAGCCCCTTCTTCAAATAGCCCTTTAAGTTAAGGCACTAAGACCTCAACCCTCAGGGTTTAGGGGTTTAGGGTTCGAAGCCCGAAATGCTCATAGAACCTGAAGAAGAAGTCCTCCTTGGTGCCCATGTAGAGACTTCAGAGTTTCGCCCTGAAAGTGACCAACATGATAGCGATAATAATGATGAAAAATGAAGAAAGATAATATACATCCTTTTAAATATCTTGTCAGTAATACACACACATAAATAAATGCATATACGCACACACGCATATATATATATGTATATATATATATATGTATATGTATATGTATATGTATATGTATATGTATGTATATATATATATCAGGCTATGAAACCCCGGAAAACCTTTGTAAAACCCCGGAGCCTTGCACTCCAAGACCCCAGCGTTGCCAGGTGGTGGGAGGTGCGCGCCGTATTTGGGAAGCCCGGGCGTAGGGAAGCTAGGCTGGTGCTTTCGAGAGTCCCCCTGCATGTCTCTCGTAGTGTTTGGTAGTGTATTTTGCCATATACAACTGTAGTACTGTATAGCGGATTATAAGGGCTCCCTAGCTATACTACAGCAGTTCATCATTTGGGCTTCTAGGGTAAGTTGGGCTTTCTGCTCCACAAAGAGTAAGTCTTTCAGACACAATGTCACAAAAAGACCTCTGATCAGAGACCCCAAGTCAAGGTTCACTCAAATTCATCATCGACCTAGAGTGATGGCCGTGAGATTTGCGGGTTGGCAGCCTTTCTGGCGCCGTTTCGGGTCATGCAGGTTCGAGATCATGGTGTGTAGTGTTTTTGTGCAGCTATTGGTTTGAGCCCTTAGGGTGGAACCTGCCCGAATATGCCATGACGTGAGTGTGGCACGCAACCAGCGTACAAAGGGCAGGCCGTTTATCATACTGCATCTATTCGCAAGTACAGTACATGGTGCACGGCCGACAGGTGCGTTCCACCATCGAAGCATACGTATCCTAAACCCTAAACCCTAAACGATATGCAACCTTGCCTGCCTGGTGCGAGTGTGAGAGTCGAAACCCTAAACGGCCCTAAACCCTAACCTCTAAACCCGAACGAAAGAGCCAGCAGCCAAAGAAGTCCCAAACCCACCTGTGACCACCCAGAGCGCACAGCCTCAAAGCCCGAGAGTCCCAGGCCCGTACCGCATGAAGCCCTTTAGGGTTTTGGGTTTTAGGGTTTAGGTTTTAGGGTTAAGGGTTTAGGGTTTAGAGAGAGACTCATAGCCCTTCACTGAGCTGGATCCGGCAATATTATGGCTTTGCAAGGAGTTTCTGCAGCCTGAAAACCTTTAATTTCTGTCGGGGGCCATCGTATGAGAAAATCGAAAGGAATCCAACGAAAGTAGACTTTTGTCAAGCTAAGCCCTGAGCTTGTTTCGTTCAGGCAGCGAGAAGGGCGGAATACTCGTGCGCCAAGGACCAGAACTAACGCCCGGAGCCTTGCAGTGAGAGATCGAGGGTTCAGAGCCTAAACCCATAAACCCCTATAAACCTAAACCTTAAACCCTAAACCCTAAACCCTAAAGGCCTTAGAGCTTCAGGGGTTATGGAAACCCAATAAACCCCAAACCCAGTGTCGAGTGGCCGGGAAGAAGCCAAGGCTGGCGGCCTGACTCAGCGGGTTACGGTTTAGGTGGTTTGAGGCTTTGAGGTTTACAGGGTCTAGGGTTTGAAGTTTAGGGAATTCATGGGCGTTAGAACTTACCAGTTCAGGGAGATCTGATTTTAAAGATGTTCTTTCGTTCAGGGCTTCGAGTGTTGAAGCTCTCGGATATCAGGAGGCTGGCTCGTCGCGTTCGGTTTTCGCGTGCCATAGCTGCCCACAGCTCCCTGTTCAGCGAGCAAGGCAAAAATCTCGCTAGGGTACGTTGACAGGCTCCAAAACAGAATGCCTTCACAATCAATTGCGGTATCCTAGACCCTATGAACCCCAAGCCATAAGCCCTAACAGGTGTGGTACCCTTCTTTTGGGGGGATACCCAAGCACGTGTAGGATTCATGGAATCCTTATGTGCACCACGCAATCCCTTCAACTCCAGCCGAAGCTAGATTTTCTGGTTTGGGGTTGAGGTTTTAGGGCATCCTGCATCTCAACAAGGACCCCGTCCCCGCAGTTGTACATTTTGTTCACCCGTATTGACCCTTCGGGTCTACGTTTATGGTTTTGGTTTCTGGTTTCAGCTTCAGGGTTTGGCTTTTAACGTTAGGGTTTTTTGTTTCGGGTTTAGGGTTCAGTTTAGGTTCTGCGGGTTTCATGTTTGGGGTTTTGGTTTCCTGTCAACTCTGCTCGTGAATAGGACGCATCAAGCAGGAAACAAGGCAGGCAAAGAAGGCAATGAGGTTGCAAGTGGGGTTGCAAGCTCCCCCCCTTAAGCCTCAAGAATGTAGTACCTTTTCGGATGCTCTTGAGGTAGCGGGTTTATCCATCAGCGGTCTACATTACACTACGTGGGTTAGTTTCAGCGCAACACACACACACAACACTCACACTCGCTCTAGCTTCCTTCGATACAAGTGTGACTCAACCCAGACTCCATCCATTTTCTTGCCCTTCCTCGCCACGGTTATCAGGTTTGAGTACCAAGCATTACCCCAAAGTATGAGTCATAGTGCAGCACGCAGTGTCTGTGAATAGATAAAGCATACCATACCCTAAGCTCCATCATCTCGGATTATGAAAAGGTCTATGTACCAGTCAGACCAAACATCTCAGCCCTAACGGCCCTCAAGGCCCTTGTTCAGGTCAAGCACCCGCAACCCTAGACTCATGAAGGCCAGTAACTCATCGTGATGGCCTTTAAACATATGTATGCATACATTCACATGTATACACATCACTTACTTACAACTTCTTCATCAAAATGCTATTCAATTTCACCATAGACCTCTACATACATATGTATGTATGTATGTATGTATGTATGTATGTATGTATGTATTTATGTATGTATGTATGTATGTATGTATGTATGTATGTATGTATGTATGTACAAGATATCATATATATATACACATACATACATACATACATACATACATACATACATACACACAAACATACATACATACATACATTGAAGACTTCAGGTCCAAGCAACTGGAGGAGCGCCTCTCCTCTGGTGCAGAGCTGGAAGAGCTGGAGTTGCGGGGCGAGCGGCTGCATTTTAGGACCCGGGTTTGGGTTTGCGGGGCTTTGGGTCTAGGGGTTTAGGGTTTGAGCCTGTTTTGGGTCGAGAGGTTTAGGGTTTTTGGGGCTGGGTGTTTGGGGTCGGGTTTGGGTAGTAGTAGGGCGGTGATTTCGTCTCCTAGCCCTTTAAACCCAGAAGGTTGAGGAATTAGGGCTCTGAGGAAGTAGATTTAACTTTTCTCAGGATGCAATCAGTTATTTTGTGTTCAGGATTTACACCCCATAGGTTATAGGATCATCGCCTACTTGTTTTGCAGGGTTGGGGTTGCATGACCTTGCGTCTGGCGGTTATGGGTTTGGGTGGTTGGGCTCCCTCCAAGGCCCTAAGCTTTCTGAGGGCTTAGGGTTGTAGGGTGTTGAAGCGTGCCGGGGAATAGTTTCTATTAGAGACCTTGTTCATTCGTTGAAACACATACGGATTCTTCTACAGTCATAGGTACTCCAGGGCTTTCTTGTGATCGAAAGCGGGGTCGCTTGGCTCTCCGATGGGAGCGAACGCCAAGAGCCAGAGTCCACGAGAACTGTAGATCCTTTACGCTCGCTTAGGATTTAGGGCTTAGGGTGTGCCACACTGGGGTTCGAGGTGATTGAAGTTTCGGGTGGTGCATGACTGACATTTTTGCTACGAGGACACTCGGGGTGCGCAGATGTTATCGCAAGGCTTTCTCGGAAACATCTTCAAGAGGCTTCCCCAACTCTGAACCCTATCCGCTTATCTATAGCGATGGCCGCTGGATACCTTGGGAGTCTAGGTTATGCGGCGAGACTTGATGGGACCTGTATGAGGAGTAGCAGGCGATGGTGTCCCCCGGATCGTCCCTTTATGACGAGAATTATTGTCACACTATCCTATGGCCTGCCCGGCACATCTTCTTCTTCTAGCCTGTTAAGTCCCCAATATTGCCGGTGTGCTCTTATTGCTTGCTACACAGGGGACGACCACCAAGGAAGCCTTTTGCAAGCATGAAGCGTGAACCCGAATTTCACGCAAATGTGGAACATCTCTCAGTTGGCTGTTTTCCGGGGTATGATCTTGTAGGCGAGGTATTGCGGCTACCGCCTCCGATTCGGGTCGGCTAGACACCCGACGGGCGGTTCTCTAGCGTTGCTTGTCCTTGTGAGCAAGTCACGCGCACATGTTATTCTGCTTTGCAATACTTGGAGGTTCATGGGGAGCACAAGTGGGGTTACAAGTCCCCTAGTATGGGTTATATTTATTGTAGATGGTGATGAAAGGTCATGCAGGGCAGTACAGCTTTATGCCATGCTTTTGTGACGGCTTTTATGGCCCACAGGGAAGGCTGCGGAACCAGGAACCCTTGGGTCACTCAGTAGTTTTGTCAACAGCTTCTAAACACTAGAAGTGTAGCAAAGCATCCAAAGGTCTATCTTCTGTACAACCTATAGACCGATGCTAAGCAGTAAGCTTTGTTGTTGCGTGGAAAAAGATTGCAAGTCGAGCGTAGAACGCGATCCATGGCATCTGCTTTGTGAGCTGCTGTCAGTAAGAGGTCCAGGCGTTCTTGAGGTTATGAGCGCCCAACAAGAAGAGCCAGCGCGGCTCCGTGGTGAAGTTCGCCGAGGAGATGATGCAGGGCCCGGCGATGTGGTGGAAACCGGAGCGGAGGCAACAGATGCCGCGACTGAGGTCGGGGCATCTGGGGTCCCGCAGATGAATGGAACGAGCAGTGGTGGAGGTGTAGAAGGGCTGGGAGGAGCAGAGGCTCAAGTTCCTGGCGTGACCGCGACCACTACTGCAACAGATGTACCAAGAGGAAGCAAGGACTTCGCCCCAGCGGATGGTTTAGAGGAGTTACAGAGGATGCAGACCTGCACTGACAATGATGCCCAAGGCGTCTCACGTGGGGTGGTTCCGGCTGTGGATTTCTCTGAAAATGTGGGACGTCAGTCAACTTCTGGTGGCATTGAGATGCAGCAAGGGGTTTATGTGACTCCGAGATCTACGAGAAGTGTTTTTTCTGCAGCAGATGGCGCAAGGACTTCTACAGCTTCGTGGACTGGGTGGATGACGAAGATTGGAGACCTGTTTAAGGCGCCACCTGTGACGTGGCTACCAAGCCCGATTCCTTCTCCCCCGAGGCCCAGACGTCTACTTGATCCACGACCTCCTCGAGGAGTTCAGCCTGGGAGAACTGTGGGCCATCAGGAGTCTTCGCTCGGGGCTAGGGTGGAAGAGATTAGGGGTGTAGGTAGACCTCCCTACAACACGACACCAAGCAGCAGCAGCCTACCAGCAGAAGCGATCCAAGCCGAAGTACAACGTCAACTGGGTGGCTTGCTAGAGCGGCTTCAGTCAGTGGAGACTCTGAATGCGCAGCTGCAAGAAGAACTTGAGTCGGAGAGGAGTCATGCCAGGGCACTGTTAAGTCGTAGAGCTGATCTTGGGGATCCCGGTGTTCTACCTCAGCCTGTTCAGGTGCCAAGCGATGATCTTCGTGGGCTTCAAGAAGGTGCCAGGGAACCTCAGGGTGAGCCAGCTCAAGGTCTGTGGAGCGAAGGACCGTATCCGGACACCGGTGAAGGGTGTGCACGGCCCCGAGCAGATCCCTGGAGAGATCCGTTGGGAGCGCTGTGGGATGAGTTGCAGGCGAGGCGTGGTGGAGTGCCAGATGTGTCTGTCCGTCAGCCTCAAAATCCAGGAATTGAGAGAAGGGAAAACCAGCCTACTGGGGATCCTGGAGTAACCACCAATGCTATCCTCGAGGCCCTGACCAAGAACCTCGTGAGCTTGCAGGAGATGCAGATAAAAACCATGCAGCGCGATGCAGAGGTCGGGGAATCACCAGAGCAGGTGAAGAATAGCACGGTGGTGCTTCCCTCGTTGGTTGGCCCTGAAGAACCAACGGCTGGGATATTGTTTCAGGATTGGCTTACCCAGGTGAGCATTCCCATGCAGGACCTTTCTACGTCCTCGAGTGTGTGGTGGAGGGATGTCATGAAGCTGGTGCAAGATACCTACTCTACCTGGCTGGCTTCAACGCCCCTAGAAAGGCTACAGCTTGAACCGAGAGGGCATGAATCTTTGACTACGGCTAAGTGGACACGGGTCAACTCGCGAGCTTGTACATTGGTGCTGCAATCAATAGTCGAAGCAGTGAGGAGTGACCTTATAGCGCGGCGTGCAGTGCAGAGTATGCCCATGATCCTGTTCAGGTTACATACGTGCTATCAGCCAGGAGGAGCGTCGGAGCGATCAGCGGTGCTCTCCAACCTCCAGAACCCCGTTCAGCCGACAAACCTGGAGGGAGCCTTGACGTGGCTTCGCGCATGGCCTCGGTGGCTCCAGCGCTGTCGAGACTTGAATATGATGGTTCCGGATGGTTCTGTGTTGGCCCGTGCGCTCACATCAGCCACCACTAAGTTCATGAGCGAAAACGCAGATACCCAGTTCAGAACGCAGCTGTTGAGATCCAGCTTGAGGATTGATGCACAACCAGCGCTGGGGGATGTGATAAAGTACCAGCAGCATTTACAGGCCGAAGTGGAATCTTTGATGTCATCGAGGTCATTGAGTTCCTCAACCAATCCCTCGCTGAAGGCTATGACACCAACCCAGAACGCTGCAGCGGGCAGTTCGGCGCCTTCGACCAAGCCGGGGTGTAAGTACTTCGCAAAGGCCACCGGGTGCCGCAGAGGACAAAAGTGTCCTTACAGCCACGACTGGAACATGTTCACCAAGGCCGAGAGATCGAAGCGTTGCCTGGTATGTGGTAGCGAAGAACATAGGCAACGAGATTGCCCCTCGAAGCAACCGAAGCAACCTCCAAAGGCGGGTCAGCCTCAAGCGCATCAGTTGAGCCCTACAAACCAGACCTCAACGACGCCTACCGCAACCCCTACAGTGCAATCTATAGAGCCGGAAAAGGAGGTGTCCCCGTCGGCTGCAACATCTGTGGTCACTGGTGAGCCTGTGTGGAGCTTGGAGACGCTATTGCAGGCCGCAGCTAAGGTAGCTGGGGCATCGCCGTCTACAGCAAAGGCGCCTTCGATCAATGTCATGGCTATCAGACAGAGACAATGGGGGAACGAGCTGGGTTCCTCGTATGCCTTGGTAGATTCAGGGGCAACACATGCTTTGAGGAGAGCTTCTACCATTGATGAGTGGGAGCAAGCATCACCAGTGGTGGTTAGGCTTGCGGGAGGCGAGTCTGTGAGTTTGAAGATGAACGATGGGGAGACGATTTTAGTCCCAATGGCGTCAGCTACTACGGGCTCGTCCTCAACACCAATTGTACCTCTCGGTGCCCTTGTATCTCAGTTGGGGTATTCGATGGTGTGGGCCAAGAACAAGTGCAGGTTGGAAGGACCACAAGGCGAGATCATCAACATGAAGATCCGAGACGGGTGCCCGGAACTCACCGAGCACCAGGCATTGGAGCTGATAGCTCGGCTGGAGAATGCTAGGTTGGATCAGCTTCGCAAAAACACAGCGGAGACAAAAACAAGAGTACGGGCGGCAGCAATGGCGATGAGCAGGACTTGGTTCGACCATTTGTTGTCTTATGTCGATAGCGAGTTTTCCAGTGAAGGATTCAAGGCAGTGGAGGCTGCGCCCTTCCTTGATGGCGTTCCCAAGCAATGTTTGACGGGAATATTTGACTCAGTGCCAGAGCGCAATGGATGGGACGTGCTACGGGGCCTGAAGCACTTGAATCGGAAAACTCGGAAAAGGCTTTGGAGCTCAGACTCGTGGATCGTGCACTTGTTCGCCGGGGACCGTCCCAAAAAGGATATGTTCCACATGGAAAACCATGGACATGTGGTGTTGGAACTGGACATCGAGAGAGGCCGTACGCAGAACATTTTGGACCCTTCTGTGTGGAGGGTTCTAGAGTGGGCTGCCAGAAGAGGGAAGATTGCTGGAATACTCGGAGGGCCGCCACAAGGGTCCTTTATGATTTCGCGGCACATTGTTGGAGGACCAGAACCCCTTCGATCCAATGAGTTTCCTTATGGTGGCTGGGAAGGACAATCAGCAGCGGATACCTACACGGTGAACAGGCACACGTCCTTGTTTGTGCGGATGATCATGTTGCATGCCATTGCCACAGCGGGGAAACTTAGACATCCGGGGGATCCAGGCGCTACGAGGGAAGTGGCGTTTTTACTGGAGCAACCGCGTGATCCTCGAGGCTATTTGGGGTTCCAAGATCCATTGTACAACGATGTTGTAAGCTTCTGGAGAACGCCGTTGTGGATGGAGTATGCCTTGGAGGCAGGCCTACACACTCATAGCTTTGACATGGCGGCGTTCGGCAAGGCTTTCGCGCGGATGACCACAATTGGAACCAATATGCCTATGCAACATCTCAATGGTCTGAGGGCGAGGCTTCATGTGGATGGTCCGGTCCCGGAAAGGTCACCGCCCAGAGTGTGGCCGACGGAGTTCTATGAACATATCCTGATTGCCTTGGTGAAGTGGTTTCAGGTTCCCAGGATGTTACGCATGAGCGCCGATCAGTGGAAAGAACACGTGCAACGAGGACACCTACCCTTTCGACCTGACTGCGCAGTTTGTGTATAAGCTGGAGCGACTGGAAGGCGACATTCGCGGGTGGAGCATCCCACCGCCTTTGTGCTATCTGCAGATTTGTCAGGGCCTGTCAAGGTGGGAGGAGTTGATCCAGATGGACGTGGTGCGTTCCCAAAGCCGTTCAAGTACATCTTTGCAGCAAAGCTTAGAGTGCCAAGGAGCTTTGTCGAGGACGGCAGAGGTGTATGGCTGTCGTACGATGAGGGTGAACTGAAGGAGGAAGACTACGAGGCTGTGGACGACGGTCTGGCTCCTGAAGAGTGTACCCCGTGCTGAGCGTCGTCCTGATGATCGTGAGGGCGCGGAGAATGAAGAGGGCGAGCCTGTCCAGGGAGAAAAACGGGACCCGGAAGAGGACCTGGATTTAGCTGGCCCTGAGCTCGTGAATTTGATCTTCGCGTGTGGTCTGAAGGATGATAAGGCAACTACAGTGTTGGAGGCAGTTCAAGATGTGGTGTTGTACTGCAGGTCGTTGAACATCCCTATTCTACGGTTTCACTCGGATCGTGGTATGGAGTTCCGTGCACGGGCAACCCGCCAATGGTTGAAGTCGGAGGG
>CAJNJA010019590.1:0-10188 GCA_905231915.1 Symbiodinium necroappetens
CAACTTGTGAATACTAATTCTAATATTAATATAAATAATAATGCTTCTACGAATAGAAATATGAAATAATACGAAAATTAAATTCATAATGATATTAATATTAATACGCCTATTAATATTAGGTTTTATAAATATATATATTAAATATTATTGGAAATACGAATATTAAATTAATATAAACGATATTTCATAAAATAAATATAAAAAATAATCAATTATAATAAGACCTTTCCCCCTAATAATAAATACTCTAAGCTTAAAAACAAAAACAAGAGTAAATCGTGAATCTAGAGAAATATCCCGAAATAAAAAATATATTTATTTATGTCAAATTATTTTAGAAATCTCCGAAAATTCTATAATTTCGAAAAATTTCAAAATTTCCAAAATTTCCGACATTCCCAAAAATCTAGACCCTATCCCACAGAGCCGGTCCTTAAATTAAACAGAGCATTTAGAAAATTAAATTTTTTAAAATTCTCGAATTTTCTAGAAATTCTAGAAAACTAAAAAAGAAACGAACCTAAATTTCGTAATTAAAAGTAGAAAAAATAATAATCATCTATCTATTAATATTATATGCCTAAAGAAATAACATAATCTATCAATAAAAAAAGAAACAGAGAAATAATCATATATATATATATATCTCAATTTTATAATATATATATATAGTACATATAAATTAAAATATACATATATCTCAATTTAATTTTAATATATCTAATCGGAGATCGATCTCTCATAGACCGACGGTCCGACTATACATTTCAATAAGAAAAGCGAAATGAATAGAAAGAACATAAATCGATTTTAGTTTCTCTCCACCTCGTAGAACCACCTATCAAAAATAACAAATCCCTCAATATATATCAACCAATCAATCAACAGTGGTTTTAAATTCGTGTCTTTATGGCACTCAAAATACCTCGTTTCATCTTATCAAAAGTCACGACGCCATGTGCGTATGGCCCGAATGTGGGTTTCAACACATACAAAGATATCAGCAAGAACGTCTATGTATCTCGGTATTCGGGCCCGCGGTGCACATAAACAAGTCGACCTTGGGAGATAAATCCCAAGTGATCTGCCATTTCCAATGTGTGCGTGTGTGTGTGTGTGCGCGCATGTGTGCGTGTGTGTGCGTGTGTGTGTGTGTGTGTGTGTGTGTGTGCGACCGAGACTGGTTTGGACAAGTTGGACCTATAATCAACAAGGCCACGTGATTAGCTCCGAAATGGACAAGCACCCCCGTTCGAGACACACACGTGTGGCATCAGAACACATCGAAACCGGCCTTTCCTCATGAAGACACTCGATTCCACAAAGCACAAACCAGCATGCAAGATGAGGCAAGATGTTATCGCAGTAGTGGATTGTATGGGTTGACAATACATTTCCGCAAGGGCACACTGCACAAACAAGCATGCAACATCGTATCACAGCAGTGGAACGTTTGGGTTAACAATATGTTCAGCCAGGACGCACTGGATCGATGCGACTAAGCACAAGTCGATGCGACTTAACCCATGTACTCAATATTATCAATCCCTCTCCAGCCAGTAACTACCTCTATCCCCCCAAGTTACCATATAGAGAATTTAAAGAGGGTGCCACATAGATATACACATATATATATATGTATACAATATATATATATATATAAAATTCATTTACATATACATATATATGTAGAGAGAGAGAGAGAGAGAGAGAGAGAGAGTGCCGTTCTTGGCCAAAGAGGTCAGAGTTTCCTACAGGAATCTCCTGTTTCCCCTCCTCTTAGTCCCCTCTCCAATGACCCCCCCCTTTTTCTGGCCACGTGATCCCAAACAACTCCCAATGGACCCATTCACAGGCCTCAAAGTCAAGTGCTGAAGCTTCCGGTCCTCCAATGAACTTCTTCGGTTGGTTGTAAACAACAGTCTGAGCAAAAAACAATCCTCCTCGCCCCCCCGACAAAATGCTAGATTAGTTTTTTGAGAAATGCTCGGTATCAAATCAATGCAAACAAGACTCATGTCCTCGGTAATTGAATTTACCGGCTTGAAGTGTCTGTGGGTTTTGCCAGCCAAGCGAGTCTTCGCAGCTTGCACCTCCCGATGCGAGCAGACATGGGCGCAGGAGCGATATGTAGGAAAGCTACACTCCCACCTGTCTTTCTAATTCTTTGTTGCGACGTCGTACCTCAGCAAAGTCATGGGTTCCAACATCGCTTCCCGTGCGGTGTCCTGCCTCGCCGAGCTTTTGCTTCAAGACGTGTTCGGACGCAACGGTATCCACTATCCTTACAATCTTACACTCTAAACTCTGCGTTGTCATCTCTTGTCCCGTGCTTGCAGTCTTGAAGAAACCGACGAAACCAGCTTGATGCATGGGTTTGGCTTGCGACCCGGAAGCTCGTCTTCGGCCTGATGGCATGGCCTGGCCTGGCTAGCATCAAACTTTGTCAAGAGCCAATGAACGAATCTGTGACTGCGCCTGCACTGCTGCGACTTTTTGCAGGTTTGCGTGCGCAGCCTTTGCATTCAGGAATGCACATTACCTGAACTCTGCGTTGTGAACCTAGGCTAGCTCCGTTGGTGCCTCGTCCTGATCTACGTCGAAAGCCTGCACCATGAGTCAGCCACCGTCCAGACAAGCATTGACCCATCAGATAATCTGGTGATCTAAATTTGCGCAGACGGATTCTAACACGTGCTGGTGCCCAGCAATTCCCCACCTTCGACTGCTCCCGCAAAACATGTGCAAGATGTACTGCCTGAGGCGGTAATGGAGGAAACTCTAATCGCGACAGGCTGCCTTTACGACTTTGGATTGTGACTCCCACTAGCAGGGGGTCTGGATGAATGCTGGCGGCACAAGTTCGCTCGTGCTTGGGAAGCCGCATAACACAATCATCTACCCCAAACCCTAAACCTGCAAGCTTCAGCAAGCAAACGAACTGGGTGAGATGCGCCAGCCGACGCACGTAGCTTCACTGACTTGGGTCTTTTATGTTGTGCCTCTGATCATGCAGCTTGCGCCATTCAGTTGTGATCTTGGCCTTCTTATGCTTGGCATCAATACAATTCATGTTTCTGGCCATCGAAGATTTCGAGTCTGCAGTTTCTATCTCCTAGTCATGAAACTTGGGCATCTTCGCTGGTGTAAAGGGTGAAGGGGCTGAGTGGTGGGTGTAGGAGGGAGGGGTGGGATGGGCTGGGTGGGGGGGTTGCGGGGGGAGTGGGATGTTGTGTCTGGAAGCATGGTCTTCGCGAAGCCATGGCCGATGGGCCCTTTCGCATCAAGAGATCGACTCCGAGGACACCTCGAGGCTGTCTCGGGGACGCCCACAAAAGGTCCTGAGCTGTCTCGGGGACCTCGTCATTGCGTCAACAACAGCAGGAAGTTTTTTGACGGAGGAGAGCAGGGGATGAGAAGAGGGGGGAGTGGCCGAATATGACCGGGTGCAGGATGCAACGTCGAGCAACCCGGACTACCTGAAGAAAGCGAAGAAATCAGGCTTGGCTCGAGTCGGCTGAACACCAGGATCGGGACTGTAGCGGCTGCATCGCCTGCCGACTTGCAGGCGGCACGGGCCTGGATCAGCTTGCCTTCAGCTCGGCATATGCCACAGCACTCCCCACCAACTTTTCACATGTTCATGCTTGCAATTCCGCAGGGGTGCATATTGCCTTCCAAACGTGCGACCTCCTCCTGTTCGAAGCCGACACGCTGCCGCAATCTGCCATGAGCACTGTCAAGTTACCACCAACAGAACAAAACGGGTCACTCCGCAACTCACTGAGGCAAAGTCTGCAGCATTTCCTGGTCGATGGCCAGCGCAGTGAATCCATAGTTGCCAGCACTGAATGGTGCGTAATCCCAATAGCGATCGGTCAAATCGGCAAGTTCATTGGCAGCAACTTTTTCTGCTGCTTCCAGCCGTGCAGTTTCAGCCAGCTGGTATTTCAGAGCCAAGGAATACTCATCTCCTGCCCTGTGTTCATTGCTCATTTCAGCTTCCAACTTGGAGATATGTCGATGCTCCTCTGCTGCATCCTTCTCCGCAGCTGAGATGGATCCACGCAAGCTTTCGCATTGCCACGTGAGGTATGCAACCTGATCGTGGGAAGGCCCGTCCCCGTCGCCTCCACCATATTGAAAGCTGGCCACTTCCCCCCGAACAGCCCTGTGCTGCTCCCGGATGGAGCGCAGCTCCAGCTCAGATGGCCTCAGGCCTGCTCGGTGATGTTCAGTCCGTTGCAGCCGGTCTCTCAGACCCTGCAGCTCGCCGCGCTCGCTGCTGTTCAGCTCTCCGCCCTGATGCTGCCGCCGCTGCTGGCCTGCACTTTGGAGCCGATGCTGCAGCGCCTCTATTTGATCGTGCCTGGAAGAGACGCATGCCTGCAGGTCCTTCAGGCTTTCCAGTCGGGTGTGCTCAGTTTCGTCTTCCGCGACAGTGCTTGAACCATGCTGAGGCACTTGTGGCTCTTCTGCGCGTGTCGACTGCTCGCTCTCCTCTACCTCCTCTTCTTCCTCCTCTTCTTCCTCCTCTTCTTCCTCCTCTTCTTCCTCCTCTTCCTCTTCTTCCTCTTCTTCTTCCTCTTCTTCCTCTTCCTCTTCCTCTTCCTCCTCCTCTTGCTCTTCCTCCTGCTCTTCCTGCAAACTTCCGGCCTCCTCCTGGAGTTCCTGCTGTTCTGGCTCGTGCGACGCGCTTACCGCGAGGGATGAACCATTGGCACCTCAGCAGCCGCAAGGAGCCTGACGACTCGTTGAGTCCTCCTGCAACAAAACATCATGACTCATGACGCAGCCATGTTACCAGCGCTGCTTGTTGTAGCAGGCTCAGCAGCAACTGCCCCTTGCTCCTGGACGAGTAATTGCGTGGCAGACATACGCCCACAACATCCAGCATTCTGCCACTGTCATGCACATGCCCACCTTGTGGGAACTGTTGGGCTTCTTCACCTCGGAATGAAACGACAACCATGACGGAAATGCACAGCAGTTCGGATTCATCAGAGTTGAGCATGCACGAATCACAACTCAGTTCCACTCGAAGTATGAAGTCACGATCGTAGGCAGGCGCATTTTGTTGCGGTGCCATGAGCTTTCCGTGCAGGCATGACCAATCTGCTAAGATAGCACATTCATGACACGATCTGGAGCGAAGTTGGCTTGCAGCTGTACTCTGGATGTTGCAAAGGCTGGTTTGCAAGCAGCAAGCGATCAAAGTGGGGAGCAATAACAACACATCTCTAAACGGCAGCAAAATCATCGTCGATGGGCTGCACAATGCTTCTTGGCGATGCTTTGCGGCTGCGCGTCTGCAATCTGCCCACTTTGAGGCACTGCAGTCAAACACGGGCCAGAGTGCTGGCCGGTCCCCAAGCTTGCCCTGTCTTAGTGGCACGAACACCATGCTGTGGTTTTGGGTGAGCAGTGGGACGTCGTTGACTGGACCCCCGAGATCAGCCCGCATCTCGGCTGGAGCAAAACAAGCAGTGCCGTCATGTTGTCACCACCAATGCCACCTGAAGCTGCCAAATCTGGTGCTAAGCAGTGATCCAGCAGCTCTTCCATAATGTTGGACAAAGATCCTTCTGGCGCTGCATGTTTCTTCAAACGTTCGTTGACAAAGTCCACCACATCCTGGCTACTCATTGTCTCCCATATACCGTCACAAGCTAACAATACGAAATCATCGCGCGCTTCCCGTTGAAAGTATGCGACATCCGGTGTGGAACTAATGATCTGCTCACTCATGCGCAGGGCCGAGTTGCGCTTGTAGTCCAAATCACCGATTGTTCTAGAGAGATTGAGGTTTCCGTTTACCCTGTGCTGGATAAATTTGCCGATCTGCTGTCGCTCTACGACACCACCAGCCTTCTGAATCCGATCAAGCTCGGCAGGAAGGTTTGGCTTGTGGTCTTCTGATAACGGAACGGCAAAGCCTTCACGCGACAGGACCGCCCTGCTGTCTCCAGCGTTGGCAACTATGAGCCGCTCTGGCTGCACAAGGCACACGACAGCTGTGCAACCCACGCGACGCGCGTCAGATAGCATCTTGTTGCCGTTGCGGGTCGCTCCCGTAAACGATTGCAGATAACTTTGCTCCTCCGGTCTGCAAAGCAGTTCATCCATTTCCTCAAAAGCCTTTCTCAAGGCAGCTTCAGGGTCTGCACGCGGGTGCCTCGCAATAGCCGATGGCAAGCGATGTTGGCAAAAAAAAGCAACTTCACGGCCTCCATGCCCGTCAAGCACGGCAAAAGCTGCAGTGTCAGCCCAGTCTCCACCCAAATGAGCAAAAGCAAAATGCGAATCCTCCATTCGTGGGCGCCAGCCCTGCATAGAGCTAAAGCCCCATGACAACTGCTTCAAGCTGCAGTGCCCATTTCCACTGTCTTTCTTCGTCACAGCTGCGCCGGCTGCTTGGCCCATGTAAGCGAGGGATGGAGCACGGACATTGCCGCAACAGGCCCGCACAAGCTTGACTTTTACGATCTTTTATGCCAAAAATTGCAAGGCCGCGACACTGACACAGGCCAAACATGGGCGATTTGTCTTGCCCGCTCACTCTGGCGGGCCTCGACATCTAATTTGACTCTGACTGGCAGAATTTGACCACATGGAGCTGGCGCTCGTGCTGCAATGGGTTACCTGCCACGCATTTTCCCGTTCGCGACTCTCGTAGATAAGAGCACGTGAACCCACAATTGGCCCGTCCTTGTAAAAGGATGGGCCTCCTTGACTGCACTGCAACGAGACTTGCCAGCAAGCCTTGTTTTGTAGTTCTGATCATACAGCATGCATAAAATCCTGGGCGAATGTATGCCAGGAGCGCATTCCAACACCGAGTCATCTTGCTCTCCCCCGCAAGATGCTTCGCTAAACCAGCAGTTGGCCTGCTAACCTAGCCTCAATGTCTCAGGCACCTTGAAACTCATCATGAATGTCTGTCGTCTCACCAGGACAAGGACAACCAGCAACGAAACAGGAGCCCTGGGGTGCGCACCAACACTTCTGCGGCAGAACTTGCGGCCGAACTCCAGTCATGATACTCAAAGCGGTCCTGCCACGTTCGGGAATAACGGACGACAGATCCAAGGACATGCCAGTGCTAACAACTTGCCTTTCACCAATGTGGCATGTGCATAGGCAGCAGGTTTTTCCGTTAAGAAAAGAGCAAGCGAGCCACGCCACCGCGCATGTCTCTCCGTGGCAAATGCCAGAGCAGGTGACAGTCACTGGATGTCCGACAGGCAGTTTCATTGTGTCTGTCTGTTTGTCCCTCTCTGACCCCCACGCTCTGACTCTAGCTTGTCTTGACAGAATGCGAACAGTGGGCCCTATTTCTGGCTCCGCGGCTTCGTAAGATCCAGCCAGGTGCTGCTCGCCCGGCCTAGAAGAAGCTCCTTGCATTTTGCAAACGTTTGCTACTGCGTGTGGTCTCTCTCAACTCGAGCAACGGCAAGCTTGTCCAGAGTGGCATGCAGCTCAGCCGATGGTCCATCGGATGAATGTTCGGCATAGGATCATATGTCAGCAGGTCGTCTGCCGCGCAAGACAAAAGATTTCCTGCCTCAGAACCAGATGCTTCGCTGTATGCGCTTTGAGCAGCCTGTTCCAAATCGAATCGGGCTTCGTGGATATCGTCCTGCAAGTCCGAATACATTCGGTAGGCGTAGTATGTGAACCAGCCTTGCACCATGCTTATGCGATCGACGGCCCGCTTGGCCAAGTGCGCAGCTTTTTCTGCACCCATGTTCTGCGCCAGCTCAATTGCTTCGTTGGCTTTTTCCTGGGCCTTCACGATTGCCTGCAGCTCATATGTTGGTGCTGGCGGGCACTCCAGCGCAAAAGGTGTGAACGAGGTTGCTCTGCCAGGCCCGTGCATCAACGACAAGATGCACGCGACACGCGGAGGTTGTTATCGAACTCGCTAGGGGTCCATTCATGCTTGAGCCGAATCTGTGCAAGTTCATCGTCAACCCTGCTGGTCCTCAGGGTCAGCTGCTTTCGACACACGGGACAAACTCAACGCCCAGCGACACGAGTCAGAATGCCAAGCCAGGGCCTGGCGATCAAAGAGCGATCGCGAAGTGCCCCCAGATGCATACTTGCGCACGACCTTGAGAAGGTTCGCTGCCGGAAAGTCAACTATACAGTGAAATAAACTGCCCTGAGAACCACGAGCACTTGGCTTGCATGAGCTGTGAACGCCTCTCCTCCCAGCATATCATCAGGAGTAACACTTTCTACGAGAAATCTGGGATGCCTCAGGAACAGCATGATCCACTTGTGCTGGCCGCACCAGGTCCTGAGTCTACAGGCTCAATTGCAAGAGCATGGAATGCCAAAACCCCTTTAGTTGCAATCCTCTTTGACACTCCGCACCAAAAAAGGCGATGTTTCATCCGGGGCCGAGTGCCTCAAGCCTTGTTGCAGAGTAGACTCTCGAGCGCGCGTGTTCAACTCGGAAAAGGCTCTGGCACTTGTCTTTCGTCATCAGCATTTTTTTCAGCTTCGGGATGGGCTTGAAATACCCATGCCTGGGCTAACACCAGTCACCACTCAAGACGTCGCGCCTGCAACTTTCCTGCTGAGCAGATCGGCTTAGCATCTGTTACAGCCTTCGCACGATCGCGTCGCAGAAATTCTTCACCTGCAAGATGTCAGCAACAGCTCCCTGGTTCGTCTTGTTTCGACGAAGCCGAACTTGCCCGGTTCTGGGCATGAAACAGAGTTTGTCCGTAGAATGTGGAGACCTGGGAGACCTGGACCGCTTCTTGGCTTGCCTGAAGACAGAAACTGCAGAAAGCTGTGCTTGAGATGCCTTCAGCTCTGGAGCATCCAGCAACACGGTGTAAGGAAGGGGCTGAGCTGGCCGAAGCAAGTCACAGGGAACCTCCTGTGTGGAGCCATCGTCCATTTGCACATTCACAAGGAGAGATCGTCCGACGATGCCTTGGGTAGTTGAAAGGCTGTCTTTGTCTTTGCATTCGGGCACAGGCTCCAAGCTACTGGTCGACACTGCTGCAGAGCACCAAGTCCTGGCCAGAACACGGTGCTTGAGGGGAATAATCCAATTGGCAACATGGCTGCAAACCTCACCAATCAATAAGTCAACACATGCTGAGCGCTCGTTCCGTTCAGAACATCAACCTGCGCCCCGACACGCCGCAAGTGGTCATGTCGAGGATTTTTGTTTTGAGCCTGGCGCGCAGATGTTGGAGGCTTGTACATCTCCAATTACATATCAACACTTGCAAACCGCATCATAACTGCGCTGCCTCGTGATGGTACATGTCATGCAGGGACTGCTCTTTCGGTTCGACATGGCCGAACACGTCGACTGCATCTACAAAGGCTTGCGGCTTGAGGGTTCAACTGCTATGACAAGCTTGTCAAAATAGTCACGAAACAATCCGCGCTCATTCATCCTTATACACATGATCCTCCGTGCTCCACCTGCCGCAAATCGACCTGCCGCGCCTAGATTGAGTTTGAAGTCTGTTCTTACATCTCTTGACGTCCTCGGTCGAGGACCTCGCTCGCTTGCTTGCTTGTGTCCAACCCCACCCTGTTGGGCTCCCTCTTCCTTCCCTCCGTCCTTCCTGCCGTCTAACCTTCTTGTTTTCCTGCAATCCTGCCTTCCTGCCCTCCTTCCTTCCTTCCTTGTATCCTTCCTTCTCTTTCTTCTGTTGGGTCAGCGAGGGCGTGGCCTGGGCTGGCTGCAAAGCTTGAGCAGCAACCAACCACAACCCAATAAAATATGCGGTGACTACTACCTGGACCTGCCTTCTAAGGCCAAGGCCAGCACTCAGGTTACTGCGACGATCCACATTGAAATCAATTCAACAGGGTGGCCCCGATATGCTTGCTGTCTGGTAGAACGAAAACAACCATCACCAGCCGTCGGCTGTGACATTGCACTTCAGGGTCAACCCTCCTATGACGCTCTCTGTTGACCCTGTGCATGTCGCAGATTTCAGTGGTTTTCACTGCAGATTTCCCTGTTTCACCATTCATTTCGATGGCCGGGTCGGATGGGGGGGTGACGGGGAAGATGACGTCTGGTTCCGACATGCCTGGACATGTAATGACAATTGAGATGATGATGACGATGATGTGCCATGTCATAATGTCCATAATGACCATGATGACGATGTGATGTTGATGGTGATGATGACGATAATGATG
>CAJNJA010019594.1:0-10186 GCA_905231915.1 Symbiodinium necroappetens
GATTTTCTTGTGTAGTGAGTCTTTCGGGTTTGAGGTTTTTGGGTTTAGGGTTTAGGGTTTAGGGTTGAGGGTTTAGGGTTTAGGGGGTTTAGGGGGTTTAGGGCTGCTATCCAGAACAGAGAGAAGTTGACAACAAGCGCCCGGTTTAGGTTCCAGGGTCTAGGGTTGCCCAGGTCTCTTGTTTGGCCTTACTTTCCGCGTCTCCCCAACTCTCGAAGTAGACGCCCTCTACCCAAATCAGCAAGTGACAAATATCAGTGCCCAGGGTTTGGGGTGGAGGAAAGAGGGGGTTGGGGTCTTAGGGCTGAGGGCTCTTGGGTTTCGGTTTCTTTACTCAAACCCGAACAGGCCCTACTGAGGTTTGTGTATAGTTCTTGGTACCGAAAATGGGATAAATATCATTTCTGCATGGGTACTTAACATCTTCAAGCAACGAGATCTTGCGACTAGTGAAGCGCACGACGAAGCACAACGCCATGAAAAGCTCTATGTCAAAAGCCCTCACTGTTGTAGATCCTTTACTTACTTCCCCAATAAGCCAGGGAAATAAAAGGCAAACCTTTCAGACTGCTACTGAAAACCCTAAACCCTAAACCCAAAAAGGTTAAAGGTTGGCATTGGAGAACTATGTTTAAATGGAACTCAGATGCAGGGATCCTGAACGCTGGATCCCAATTGAAAACCCCAGAGACTCCAAAACCTATTAACTAAGAAAAAATAGGGTTTAGGGTTTAGGGTTTACGGTTTAGGGGGTTTGGGTTTAGGATACCTTAAATTATAATAGGAACCCCAATAAGATTTAAAGCATATTGCTTAATTAAGGGGTTTTGGAGTCTCTGGGACCTTACAGGTTTATGTCGAGATGACGTGATGGCAAGGCCCGGAACGCTCTCCAATAGCGCGAAGGGTCCATCTATCCATCTAGTATCATCTAGTAATACGGTTGATGACATAAATCCTGCATTTCCCATGATAAGGAATGTATACCAAAATTCCCATAGTTTGGCGCCCTTAACGTACTGCTAAGGATTTATATCATCGACAGTACTTTGGCCTTGAAAGACCTACAAAGGAACTTATAAAGTAAATCCTTACCTATATGCCCCAAAGGCAGATGGGCCCTCAGGGTTTGGCCCGACTCAACTGCGCCACTTAGGCTCGGGTAGTTCTCCACATTGGGGTCCCATTTGGGGCACCAAAGTAGTACGGCACCCGTATACAAAGGACCCCTAAACCCTAAACCCTGAATGCCATACACCCTAAACCCTAAGCCCTAAAAGGGACCCTAAAAGGGATCCTAATTTAGAGAACTACCCAATTCGAACCCTCAACTCTCAAGCTGTGCCTCTAGCCGTGCATCTACCTGCCCACACCCCCCCACAAGACAAACGCAAGCATGAGAACTACTGTTGATGATATAAATCTTTAGCATTACCTTATAAGGACCCTAAACTATGAGACTTATGTATTCCTTAATTATGGGGTGATGCAGGATTATATCATCAACAGTACTAAACACATAGCACCTCGAGAGGCGCAATGTCTTCCTTCTGGTCCAGCTTCCCTGTCTCTTTCAGCATGCCAAGGATGAACCTCGGCTGAGGGTTCAGGGCTTTGAGGTTTCGGGTAACTTGGGGTTTCAGGTTTTAGGGATTCGGGCTTCGGGCTTACGGTTTTAAGGTTTTGGGTTTAAAGGTTTTAGGGCTTTAGGGCTTCGGGCTTAAGGTCGTAAGGTTTAGATCTTAGGTTTGGGGGTTGGGAGAAGTCGCTTAGCGGTTGTACATGGGCTCAAGGCTCTACAATGCCTCGGGGAGTCCTAAACCCTAAGCCCTAAAACCCTAAGCCCTGAAACCCTAAACCCTAAACCCTAAAGCCCTAAGCCCTAAACCCCAAACCCTAAAGAGGCAGAGTAGGGTCTACCCCAAGGCTCCTGGACTCTTGCGGTGAGATCCCCAAACCCTAGCGTCCACAGCCGGAACCCAGAAAGCCCAAGACCCTCTTTAGGGTGCAGGCTTTGGGGTGTAGGGGTTCTGGATTTAGGGTCTGGGGTGGTCTAGGGTTTATAGTAAACCCCAAAAACTTGGAAACCGGATTAAGGACAAATGGTGCTGGGATTCCCTATACATTACTCTTCACGATTGAGGCTATTGGGTTTCCAACTTTTGGGCTTCTACTGTAGGGTTTAGGGGGTTTAGGGTTTGGGGTTTAGGTTTCGACTCCTATCCGACCGGAATCCCCAAACCTTTAGGAGCCGTAGAGTAAGGCTGTTTAGGCTTTAGGGTTTCTGGTAGAGCGGCTTTAGTTTGAGGCTTTACAGCTAGTAACTTAGGGTTTAGGGTTAGGGGTTTAGGGTTTAGGTTTAGGGTGTGGGTTTGGGGTTCAAGCATGGTTTGTAAAGCAGTATGATAGGTTTTACGGGCTTCGTAAGGATACTAAGATTCTACAAGCCGTATGATGGCTTTGTAAAGGCTTCGAAAGGATTTAGGAATATACATGTGTTAATTAGGAATTTACATGTGCTAAATAGGGTTTAGATTACTGTTGTCGTGTAGGGTTGTGCACAGGTTTTAGAAAGACTGCGCAGTGTCTTGTGTGGCTCACGGCGGCTCCAAGCAGGTGTCCAGCATGAGGTTCTCTCTCGCAGAGCTGAGCACGGGCAATCTACTTAAAGGATCATGGGACTTAGTAAGCAGGGTTATAATTAAGGTATCTATACTTATATTTACTTACAACCCCAATTAAGGGACTTATAACCTTACTTACTAAGTCGCATGATCATCCAAGTACACTCCTAGCATTGAGCCTTGTATCTACAGTGTCCTGCTGAGCATTACAGTTGGCTGAAGCTGCGCTTTCAAGTGCCTACTAAACCCTAAACACTAAACCCCTAGACCCTAAACCCTAAAAGCCCCAATCCCTGAACTACCCATATCAGAAACCGACAAGAAAGAAACACCTTTCCTGTCCCAGTGGGGCAGCTCATGCTTTCCGACGATTTTGTTGCCATCTTCATCCAGAGCTGCTAGGACTTCCTGGCGGCTGCAGACCCGAAACACTAACTGGCTTGTAGGTTTGGGGCCCTGAAACGTATTTATGAATTGGTTCCTTTCTAGCTGGCTTGTAGTTTTGGGGGCCCTCATAAAAGTATTTATGAACAGGTACCTTTATATAGACATAGAAACCATCAGGGAAAATTCTAAAGCTTCCCAAGTTGCCACCTAGCGAAACCTTGAATGAGAAGTTCTCTGGGCTAAGCCTTCCATGGGGCTCAGGGTTGCGAGAGATTTACTTGTCCAGTATCCTAAGGAACTATAAGGGTTAACCGTCGGAAGAATCAAGGGATTACTGTAGTAGTCCCAGGAATAAAGCTTCAAAGAAATAAGCAGTAGACATATTCCAGATAAAGAACAGAGCCCTGAAGATAAACCCCAGAACCCTAGCAACAACCCTCAGCAGCCGCAAACCCCCGCATCGCAAGAGGACCTCGGTCAAAGCAGGCATTGATGCATCAGCTCTAAGCAAAACCATGCTCTCAAGTTGTGACTTTCCTGCAGGGCTCTCTGGGACTGGTTTTTGGCATAAAGTCCCAAAACTGGGCCCAGGTCCTTCTCGGTCCCTACTGGGCACAAGAGATCTGGGGCCATTAATTTTGCCATAGCACCTTGTAGGCAAATTGGCACTCTCAAGGCCCTGCAACCCTAAACCCCTAGAAACCCTCAACTCCTAAACCGATGAACCCCAAAACCTCAAAACCCTAAAACCCTAAAACCCCTAAACCCCTAAACCCCTACACCCCTCAACCCTAAACCCTGACCCAAGACCCTGAAAGCCCTAAAGCCCGAAAACCCCTAAAACCCTAAAAACCTCTAAACCCCTAAAGACCCTAAACCCCAAAATCCCAAAACCCCCTAACCCTAAAACCACTAAACCCTGAACCCTAAAACCCTAAACCCCTAAAATCCCCTAAACCCCTAAACGCCCTAAACCCCTGAACCCCAAAACCCTAAAGCCCTAAAGCCCCTAAACCCCTATAAACCCTAAACCCCAAAACCCTGAACCCCAAAATTTAAAACCAAACCCCAAAACCCTAAACCCTAAAATTTAGGACCCCTAAAACCCTAAACACCCAAGACACCCAAACCCCTAAACCCTAAACCTTAAAAACCCCTATAAACCCTAAGCCCTGGCCCCTACAGCCCCCAAAACTCTAAAACCCTAAACCTCTAACCCCTGTACCCAAGACCCTAAACCCTAAAATTTAGGACCCCTAAAACCCTAAACACCAAAACCCTAAACCCCTAAACCCCTAAAACCCCCAAACCTTAAAGCCCCTAAACCCCTAAAAAAAAAACAAACAAACCCCTAGAGCCCCCAAAACTCGAAAACCCTAAACCTCTAACCCCTGTACCCAAGACCCCAGACCCTAGTCCAGGAGAACCATCGTCTGGGCTCGAGTCCTCGTCGTAGCTTCTGGTGAAATGATAGGCCCGCTCCACCCTTGGCTGTACCGAGTTAGGGGTTTTAGGGTTTAGGTTTAGGGGTTTTAGGGTTTAGGTTTTAGGGTGTAGGGGTTTTAGGGCTTAGGGGTTTTAGGGTTTAGGGGTTTTAGGGTTTAAGCTTTAGGTTTTGGGGTTTGGGGGTTTAGGGTTCAGGGTGTAATACTCAAACATCTATATTGTGAATAGTCAACCCATGATCCTTGAACAACCACCCCCCCGCCCCTAAAGCAAGCCCATACGGGGCTTCTTAATGTAGGAACCTGATTAAGAAACCCTGGCCCTGTAACCCCAAAACCCTAAACCCTAAACCCAAGACCCTAAACCCTGAATACCCTAAACCTAAACCCTAAACCCAAGACCCTAAACCCTAAATACCCTAAACCCTAAACCCTAAACCTTTAAGAACCCGAATAAAGACCCAGAGATTCTTGATCAGGTTCCTAACCGTAAACCCGCAACCCTAAGCCCCCAACCCTAAACCCCTAAAGCCCTAAACCGTAAACCCCTAAAGCCCTAAAGCCCTAAACCCAGAACCTGCTATTCTGAATCAGGTTCCTATACCCATAGGCCCCTAAGTAGCTTCTTTTTGGGGATTACCGTACAGGATTGTAAAATATAAACCACAAAAAGGAACTACTTAGGGGCCTATGGGTAATTACATGAGTGAAGGAATCTCCGTGAACTAAGGGGCTCTATGGAGGTCTGACTACTTGAAAAGAAGGTGGATGTATTTGGGTTTAGGATTTAAGGTTTAGGGTTTAGGGCCGTTTAGGGCTTAGGGCTTAGGGCTTAGGGTTTGGGGTTTAGGGTTTAGGGCTTCGGGAACGTATGCCATTCGGGCTTAGGGTAAGGAGGCCGTCTCTTGCTTCATTACAGTACCGACATAGGTGTACTATTGCGGTGTTTTGTGTTCTTTACCACCCGCAAAAATCCAATGATCGAATGCTCCAGCGCCGGTATCGCTTGGATCCTTCGGGACTGCGGGACCGTGAACTGTCAGAAAGCGAGTTCAACTGGGTCTTAGGGTTGAGGGTTTGGGGTCAAAAAAACCCAGAGACTCCCAACCCTGCGCCCTGAACCCTAGTCCTAGCCCTACACCCGCAAGGCCCGAGAAAAGCCTGCCGTTTTTCGGCACTTGTTCTACAAGGCAATCATCATTAGGAACCCTACAAAATGAAGGGTGTTCATGGTTATGGTATACCCTAAACCAAAACCCCAAACCCCTTAAAACCCTCTAGAGGAAGCCTCATCGGCACCCTTCAAGCAAGCGTAACGTAGGAACCCTGCAAAACCGACGGCATTTCTCTGCAATGCAAGGGGCAAGCCCTTTCTCTCCTCGTAGAGGTTCCCGAAGTCCCCGATAAGCGCTGCCAACCTGGGGGTTTAGGGTTCACCTGTAACCGAAAAAAGCCTGCCGTTTTAAGGAACTGTATATAGAAACCATAATAAGGAGCCCGAAAAAGGTAGGTCTTTCCGGGCACAGGCAGGGTTTACGGTGGAGGGTTGAGTGCTTAGGATTTACGGCTTGAGGTTCAGGGCTGCGGGCCCGAACAAATTTCAACAGAGCTCCATTTAAAGGGGTGTTCAGGGGTCAGGGTTTAGGGCAGAGGGTTTCCATAGATACTATGGGCTTTTGGGACCTCATTCCATAATGGTAGTGTATATGGACGACCCCCCTTTGGAAAGGTTTACTACCAACTAAAGGGCTGAATACCCTAGCCCAAAGAAACTTAACCCTTTTGGGGGGTTAGGGCTTAGGGTTTAGGGTTGAAGTATAGTAGGACTATATATAACCCCCCAAAAGGTTAAAGGTTCCCTACTCAGCCCCTAAGTAAAATGTTGCTTGGAGGGTTGATGGATTCGGCTAAACCCTAAGCCCTAAACCCCTAAACCCTAAACCCTAAACCCCTAAACCCCTAAACCTCTAAACCCCTAAACCCCTAAACCCCTAAACCCGAAACCCCTAAACCCGAACCTTTAAACCCCTGAACCCCAAAACCCCTAAACCCTAAACCCCTAAACCCTAAACCTTTAGGGTTTATAGGATTTCGGGATTCGGGGCTCACTTTGGGGCTTTGTACTATGGTATGGGCATTCATGCCCTCAAGGGGAGCTGTGTGGGCTCCTTTTAAGGGTTCCGGGTTTAGGGTTCCCTGTAAGAATGCTACAAAGTACTGTCGGTACAGAGTTGAGATGTAGGCGAGGGTTTAGGGTTTTAGGGCTTCTGGGGGCTACTGCTTTGGGGCACGACTGGTTGATGATCTAGAATCTGCATTACCTCAAGGACCCTAAACTATGGCAATTCTGGGTATATTCCTTATTATGGGGTCATGCAGGATTTATATCATCAACCGTCGGGCAGTCACTTAAAGGATTGAGAGTTTAGGGCTTCGGGGTTGGGAGTTCTTTTACTGGGCCTGCTGTGAAAGTTTTTGGGGCTCTAGCAGGCTCTAGAATGAGGGCTCTGAGGGTTTTGGTGGGTTGACGGTTTAGGGGAGTGAAAAACATCCCAATGGAGTTTTTCACGGGTTTAGGCTAGCCCTAAACCCTAAACCCCTAATCCCTAAATTGTTGGTAGTATATATAAACCTACAGTGTTACAGGTGCTCGACAGGGACATATCATGACGGCGTGTAGGCTAGAAGGTCTAGTAGGGTCTAGTGGTTTCTTGGTGGCTTCCCAGAGACTCCAAAACCCCTTGATTAAGGAATATACCTCAAATCTTATCAGGGTTCCTATCATAAGCTACTCCTTAATTAATCGGTTTTGCAGTCTCTGGGTTGTTTCAGGGTTCGCAATGGCCTTGTGGCTTTGCGGCTCCTACGGTTTTGGCTGGGGTTGCCGGGGTCGGCAGGGGTTGCTAGTGACAGTGGGGGTGTAGGACTGTTTCGGAGGGGTCGGGCTGTAGGGTTTCTAGGGCCCTAAACCCTAAAACCTAAACGCGGACTTCTTGGCTAAAGCTTCAAGGACTTTTAGGATGCATGGGTTCGGGGCTTTTTGCTTTGGGTTTAGGGTTTAGGGTTCGGGGACTAGTAAAGTCGTCTTCAGGGATTCCTGAGCTTTTTGTTGCCTTCGGGGTGTCCACGGTGTGGGCTTGATGCTCCCAGAGACTCCAAACCCCCTTAATTAAGGAATATACCTTAAAGCTTATTAGGGTTCCTATTCTAAATTAGAAATTTAAGGTATATTCCTTAATTAAGGGGTTTTGGGGGGTCCAAGAGACTCCTACTCCGGACCTCTGCTGCGACAGAAGTCCTAGCACGAAAAGAACTTGGGTAACTCTCAAAATTAGGGGTCCCTTTTTAGGTCCCCAATATAGTACGGCAAACTTATAAAAAAAGGACCCTAAAAGGGATCCTAATTTAGAGAACTACCCACTTGGAGTCTGTGTGAAGTTGGTGCTTTTTTGGATGAACAGCCGTAGACCCTGGCCCTGTTAAATGACACAACAGGTGGGGAGTTTAGGGTATATAGGGCTTCGATAAGGCTTCTATAAGGTGTATATATATATATATGTATATAGATCTTCTATAAGGCTCCTATTATAACGGTAGCTACCCACCTGAAAATGTCCTAGGCCCTGAAGTCTAAACCGCAGCGCACCTGCATGTCTCGAGCCCCCAACACCGAAGAACACAGCGTTTATGGTATAAATCCTGCATGACCCATAGTACGGAATAAGGTAATGCAGGATTTATATCATCAACAGTAGGGAATTTCGCAGGACTTGAAAGGTTCAACTCATTCGGTGATGAGACCCTCTCGGACAACTCCGGGGCTCTTGTTAAAGGATTTATTTTTAAGTTACCAGAATCGGGGTCTACAGTAAACAAATATGGTTTCCTTACTGTGGTAACTTAACTGGGGGGTTCCGAAAATAGGGGACCCGAATGTAGTACCCCAAATACTAGGATCCTTATTATAGAGACCCCCCCATTTTAAGTTACCCTCATTATGGGAAGCTCCCAAATTCTATCTCTTAACAAGAACCCAGAACCCTAAACCCTAAACCCTAAAACCCTAAAACCCTAAACAGATTCAGAGGCAAGGTCTGAAGGCAGCCGATCTGTGCTGTCGGGCGACAGGCAAACAGAAAGCAGAATATGCCTCGGTCTGCGAGACTTGAAACATCCACCCCCCGAATAACGCGGCTTTAGGGGTTTAGGGCTGCATGGGTTTAGGGGTTTAGGGTTTAAGGTTAAGAATAGACAACGCACCGGAAACTTACCGAATCAACACCAGGTCATGCCAACATCCAAAACAAGCCCTGCAGAGGTGTAGGTTTAGAGCCAGGGTCACGAACACACGGCAACCTATCCCTACTCTCTATAGTATCTACAACCCTAAACCCTAAACCCCGAAACCCTGAACTCTAAGCGACAGGGCTTACCGTTTAGAGAAGGTTGGGCTCTCAACGCGTTGAAGGACTTGGAGTGAGCTGTTCGTGAATCCAGTCGCAGACTCTGCAGTCCCGGAGTCAAGGGCTCCACTTAAAGGGTCGGGTCAGGGTTTATAGGGCTTAGGGTTTAGGGTTATAGGGCTTAGGGTTTAGGGTTTAGGGTTTAGGGTTTAGGGTTTAGGGTTTAGGGTAAAGGCTTTAGGGTTTAGGGTAAAGGCTTTAGGGTAAAAGGTTTAGGTGGTACCCTAAATGGGTTCCCTTAAAAGGGTTCCTTGAAGGCTTCTATCAGGGTTTGAGGGGTACTTTAAGGCTTAAGGATCTCTTGAATCTAGTGCCCTAAATGGGCTCCTGAAAAGGGTTCGTGAGGGCTGGTTGAAGAGATTCTACACGGATTTAGTAGAGGTTTAGAACTTATGAGGGTTCCTCCAAAGGGTTCCCTGAAGGGTCGTATCAGGGTTTGAAGGGTACTTTAAGGATCAGAGGACTTAGTAACTAGGGTTATGGATCAGTTATGAATAAGGTAGCTGCGCTTTTTTGTACTTCTAACCCCAACTGGGGTACTGATAAACCTACTTACTACATAGGTCCCATGATCCCCAAGTAGGGTTCTTCTGAGGGTTACTTGACGGGCTCTAGAGGCCTAGGATACTGTTCAATGAGCTGCTTACCCACAGACTCCAAAACCCCTTAACTAAGGAATATACCTTAAATCTTATTAGGGTTCCTATTATGATTTAAGGTATCCTAAACCCTAAACCCCTAAACGGTAAACCCCAAACCCTAAACCCTAAACCCTATATTCCTTAATTAAGGGGTTTTGGAGTCTCTGGGTATGGGGTATTCAGACACGATCCAATGTGCAGGAACCTGGGCTCGTGGATCCGGCATTACCCAAGGAGAAAGAGGGTTATCAGTACTTTGAGATACTTCGAAGCGAAATATGGGGCCTAGTTAACTAGAACAGGATTTGCGGGTGTTACGGTTGATGGTATAAATCCGGCATTACCCATAGTAAGGAGTATGCCGTAATTCCCATAGCTTAAGGACCTTAAGGTCATGCAGGATTTATACCATCAACAGTATTGTCAAGGAGCCCTTTTAGTATGCACGCTTTCTTGTGACGGCTGAAAGTAACGGACGGTTCGGGGGTTCAGGTGCTGTAGGACGTCTTTATTCATGTGTAACCCTAAACCCAAAGGAAACCCAAGGACCGGGAAGAGCTAAGACTCCATGTCCTGCAGCACAAACCCTAAACCCTGACACCTGCACACCCCCCCCCCCCCCCCCC
>CAJNJA010019595.1:0-10185 GCA_905231915.1 Symbiodinium necroappetens
TCGTCCCACAAAGATTATCATACTCTCTATGTAAAATAGCTAGACTGCAAAAACGCAGGCCCCAGGACAGTCCCTTCTGAAAAGAAACTACTTACGGGCCTATGGGTAAACCCTACCGCCCCCCTAAACCCGAAAAGCCTCAACCCCAAGGCCTCAAACAGCTTGAGCCTGTTCAGTCAAGACGTGCAGCTCAGATGCTGATGTTTGGTGGATGCCCCGGCGCTGTAGCCACCTCCAGCCGAAGCAGTTTCCCTGGAAGCCTAAGACCTAAACCCTTAAACCCTTAAACCCTAAACCCTAATCCCTTAAAGTCTAACCACTAAACCCCTAAACCCGAATCGCTTAAAGCCTAAACCCTGAACCCCTAAACCCTTAACACGGGCAGGAGGTTAGGCTTTGAACGCCCTGGAAACCCCGCAGTTTCAGGACACCAAACTTAAGCCGAAGCTCAGTAATGTGTGGATTTCGGTTGCAGGAGGCGCAGCCAATCACACCAACTGCAAGGACATGATCGTCACGGCCCACGGAGACCACCTTCAGTTCAAACTCCTTCGGCTTGAGTTCGGAGTTGTGGGATTCGGGGTCATGGTTAGGCTGCGGCTCATGGCACTTCAGGGCTAGGAAAACTTCAAAAACTCCGATACTCTCAACCTCAACCAAACCCGGAAGCCAAAACTCGACAGACCATACACTGCCATACACCCCAATGCCATGGATGCCGTGGGTTTACGAGCTTAGGGTTTAGTAGGCCCTAAGCCCCCAAACCCTTGGCATGTTGGACTTTCTCCTGGTGCTCGTGGTACTTGGCAATCTGCTTTTGCACCGTGTCCTTGGAGTCTGATTATAAGAGGCCCAGAGAGGGCTATAATGTTTAGGGTTGAGGGTGTATGAACAGACGGCCCCAAACACGGGTTCAGCTAAGCCCTAAACCCTAAACCCAGAGATTTTAAATCCACAGGCATTAGGGATCTTGTGCTCAGTGACCATGCCAGGATTTTCATCTGGCCTCAGGGCGAAGTTACGAGGAACTTACTTGGATTCCGGAGCCCTACGTGCCAAGACCCTCCTTGTCGTAGCAACAGCTACTTGACCAGTCTACCCAGAAAGTGCCCCAAGCTGCTTTTCTGAAGACGCCCCAGAACTGCAACAAAACCGTGACAGTGTAGAGCCTTGAAAATATCCGGCTGAACTTCCCTATTTCTTACTGCTACAACCAACGAGACCTATTGACCCCAACAGAAAAAAAAACACACACACACAAAGCCCGAAACCTCATCATAATCCCTCACCCTAGGCCGCTGAGCCCGAAACCCTAAACCGGCCTAAACCCCTAAAGCCGTAATTCGTAAAGCTCCACGTCGAAACTTGCCCAAGGGACAGCCACAGAGCGAAAATCCTCCGTCTTCGGGTTCGACAGAGCTCCAACACAGATCCTGAGGCGCCTAGTGTCCTACGGGGGGCTTAGGGGTTTAGGGTTTAGGGGTTGGTGATATGAATCCTGCATGACCCATCATAAGGAATAGACCATAAATACCATAGTTTAGGGTCCTTAAGGTAATGATGGGTTTTGATCATCAACTGTAGAGTCCTTCCTAGGCCTTCCCCTCAGGCTGCATGTACCTTTACACTTTTCAAGTTTATAGTATATACTGAGGCCTTAGTGGGCTCCTATACAGGAACTTTGATGCCTACATATATACTGTGCAGGCACATGGAGCCTGACCAGCGTAGAAACCTACTATCTATATCTATAATATATACATATACATATACATATACATATACATATACATATACATATACATATACATATACATATACATATACATATATATATATATGCGTACGCAAGATTGCGAAATTGTCCGATTTCCGACTGAGTGGCACAGGGACCTTAATAATTAGAATAAGGTTTTGATTACTTCATTATACTACTTACGCTTTCGAATTTGGGACGATACGGGGATACCGTTAAGACTGGTTGCGACATCTATAGACGCTAAACCCTACTAAGCCCTCAACCTCCTAAACCCTAAAACCCTAAAGCCCTAAACTCCGAAACCCTAAACCTACATTAAGGCTTCCACCCTGAGGCTCTTTGGACTCACCTGTTGGGGCCATATATGGCCCAGAGCCCACCTGCGCCAAAGCAAACAACGGTTTAGGGTTTAGGGTCGGGTTTCAACCCGAACACCTAAATCCCAAACCCTAGATTCTACCCTAAGGCTCATGGACCCCCATGGTGAAAGCTCAAACCTAAGCCCCCAAAGCCCAAACCTTCCCCTAGAAAGCCCAAAACAGCAATCTAGAAAAAGCTCGGAGCCTTATAGGGCTTACTTAGGGGGTTTACGGGGCTTAGGGGCACCTGGCCTCTGCCAGCCCTACTTGCATTTCATTTTCAATGCCAAGCCCTTGCACCCGACAGATTAAACAAGCCCACACCATGCCTGCACACACCTCGGAATCCTAAAGGCTAAACTCTATAAACCTAAACCGTAAGCCCTGCAGCTTGGTGTCGTCATATGATCGCAGAACCGCGTCCAACGGTGCGGAATTCCACCCGGCACCGAATTCGCCTGAGATCTTACTTCGGTTTTTCGATTTTTCTCAGGCTTGCTGCGGGGGTTTAGCGGTTTACGGTTTGGGCTTTTGGGATTTGCGGTTTTTGGTTTGGGGTTGGCTTCAGGGGTTAAGGCTTGCGATTTCGATTTTCGTGTGTTCCTCTATACTGGTTTCACGTGTTCAGCCACGATGCCATCATGCATACGGCACCTTGCGGCCATATTCAAACAAGTGTTCCCTACATTCAGTCCTAAACCCTATATTCACTGAACCCCGAACCCCCAAACCTGGATCCTAAGCCCACTCCTACCCTAGGGCTCAAAATAGCCCAAAAGCCTTACGTGGTAGGGTCTTTGGGCCCAAAGGCCTTAACATATGAGTCCTCAGAGCCTTGGGGCTATTGCTTTCGGGCAGTTATCCTAATTTAAACCCTAAACCCTAAACCCCCGCTATCCCCTGACATGACTCATGAGGATCCCTTGGCTAGTGCTCATGCCTTAAAAGCTATAGGGTTTAGGGTTTAGGGTTTCTACCCAGACTTCCATGACCGCGGGTCCAAGCAATCTCGAAACCCGACCCCTCCGTGGAACGCAAGGCCCTACTTGATGTAATTAGGGTTTTGGTGTATGTGATAGTAAAGTTACAGTTACTACACCCTCCATGGTAAGCCCCAGACCAAATGATCAGAACCTCCCCCTCCCCCCTCCGCCGTGAAAGCTTCAGAATCGTATGATTTCTCCTCGGTTTGCACCAGCATCAGGATCCCAAGAGCATGAACATCCATGAACAATCCCATTTCCAGCATGTGCACAGCTTCACAACTTTTGGCCACTTTTGCACAACCCCGACGCTTCTCCAGAAGCCACGCTGCGCCGTGGTTCATTGACATCAACACGGATGCCAGTTGCTCCAGCTTGGTGCGTTTAGGGGCAATCAGCGTTCTGTTTGGCCAGTC
Source organism: Symbiodinium necroappetens (assembly GCA_905231915.1). Lineage (NCBI taxonomy): Eukaryota > Dinophyceae > Suessiales > Symbiodiniaceae > Symbiodinium > Symbiodinium necroappetens. The sequence goes on from CAJNJA010019595.1 coordinate 3,518, forward strand.
TAGCCACGCGTCGATTGGCTGGTAATTAAGTAGTCAAAGTCTGCACGACCTGCTTTTCATCCGGCAAAGCCGCGCTGGTCTGCCAGAATTCCTGCCCACAGAAAGTGTGTGTAACAGCAGCGAAGACGCTAGTCCTCACATGCTTGAGGGTTTGGGGTTTAGGATTTATGGTTTCGGGAGCCTCCAGGGCTTTGCAAAATGGTTCTGGTTTGTAAGGGTCTGCAGTGCTACGTTACTGAGCCTTAACCCAAGTACCTATTTATAGGCTCCTGCGCCTTCAGTGAAGTTTCACGACTTCTGGAGCCCGCATTCTAAGACCCCATACAACCCTTAAAAGAACCCTTACAGAGACTTGACATGAAACCTCCCAGAACCCTTGACCCTACGGAACCCTTACCGAAGCCTTCTATCAGACACTGAAACCCTAAAACAAAACCTGAACCCTAAACCCCACACCACGCCACATAAACCCCAAATCCCAATCATTGCTATAAAGCTCCAGATTTCAATCAACCAGATCGCGCAGAAGTTCCATAAGGACTCACGGCTCTGCTGGTCCAGAAAGACGCCGGTGTAGTTGGCCTGGGCCCAAGAGTCCACAGGACCCAATAGTTTGGTACTTAGGTTTCGGATAGTAGTTATGTAGGTTACTATTTCTGGATTTTGAAGGGAGAAAAATTTCATGATGCTTCCTTCAAGTTTGATTTCAGGTCCAAAAACAAGGGTTAAAGCATGGTACTCCAAACCCGGAGCTCGGGAGAGTCTATGATTATTAAGTAAGGTAGGGGCCTTGATTAATTTAAATAAGGTTTTGGTGTACCATCTACTATGACTCTAACAAGGAATCCCCAAAACAGTACAGGTATGTGATGGTTAAGTTAATAGACTCCAAACCGTAGATCTAAACTGCCGAGAGCGCCGCGGACCATTTGCATGAACGCCCGAGGCTTCAATCGAAGCCCTCGGCGGAGCGTCCCGTCCGAAAGCCTGGGTTCCAGGACCCCGGCTCCTGGTCCGGGGCCCCAAACTGGCAGATTGGCCTCCCCAGCCTTTCCCGACCCTTCTGCAGGGCTCTCTGCCAGGGTCGGTGTCAACACGTTGAGCTAACCCCCACAGGGTGCGAGGGGCAAGTTGTTTGTTGGGAACCCTTGCTTCTCGTCGAGCGGCCGGCACAGCCCGCGAGGACCCACAACCCGACACCAATCCATCTCAGCCGTGTTTTGCTCATCTCAGCTGTGGTTTGCTGATTTTCTGCAGAACGGCGAAGCAAAGCAGGGGGTTTGGGTTTTGAGCCCTATACGCTAGTTGAGAACGGTTGGGGTGGTTGGGGCGGGACTACGTGCTGACGCAAGCGTGCGACACTGTATACACACCCTAAACCCTTAACCCTAAACCCCAAACTCTAAACGTATGCACACCCTAAACCCTAAACCCTTTATTGCCTGGACCCTTGCGGTAGTGCACCGCCAACGCCTCAAGGGCTGCTTAGCGGTTTAGGGTTTCGGGGTTTAGGGTTTAAGGGCTTTAGATGTTAAGGGTTTAGGGTTGTGGGTGTGGCTTCAGTTCTAAGGTGCGTTCCTTAAATTAAAGGGATCCGTATATTTGTCTGTGGATGTAGGGGTTTAGAGTTTATAGTTCACAGTTTAGGGCTCCAAATACCTAGATAGTCGGCTACTATGCTCCGGGCTTTAAGGGAGCCCTGCAATGAGGTTCAAGCCATGTTGAATGAACCTCAAAAGCCAAGAATGCCCAGGATAGACCCTAAACCCTAAGCGCCTAAACCCGCTAAACCCAACTACCCTGAACCCTAAGCCGTAGACGCCTGCGCGATCTCGCTGACATAGCCCGGCTCCACTGCGGTCTCCTCGGATGCCTTCTCCTGCCCAAGATCGACACTAAAGCCCGCTATAAGTCCTCTTAAAGGAAGCCTTAGAGCAAGGAACCCTTAAAGGAACCCTTACATGCGCATATGTAGCATATAACAGTCTAGGGTTTATAGGATATACTTATAGTCCTCAAAGGGGGTCCTATTAAGGGTGTTCCGATAGAGTAACTCTTGAGTCAAAGCCTGTTCCATACTGCTCAAGTACATGGACCATAAACCAAGGCAGCTCAAACCGGACCTCACCAAGGAACCCGGTGAGACATGTAGATCCTAGAGTGCTAAACCCTAAACCCTAAACCCTAAACCCTAAATCCTAAACCCTAAACCCTAAACCCTAAACCCTAAATCCTAAACCCTAAACCCTAAACCCTAAATCCTAAACCCAGGGCATAAAACAGCTGACGACGCACCACACTGTAGATCCTAAGTCCTAAACGTCGGGAGCCCTATAACGTCCTGTCCTAACGCGCTGCTCAATTTGCAGGCATACCGAAAAAAACAGCAACCCTAAGCCCGAAAACTCCAAGTACACCAGAAATACCTACTTCGGGGTCTAAAGTCTATACATGGTACCTGCTTGGGGCTGCTTGGAGTCTTAGGGTAAAAGTAGCCGACTTATATGCAACTTTTTACAACTCTAGACCCTATAAATCCTACACACCCTAGACTCTAGATGCGCAACATTGGCAAAAGTCCTGAAACCCTAAACCCTAAACCCTAAACCCGGAAACCCTAAACCCTAAACCCGGTCCTGCCTTGAAGATGACGATGTATCGCTCCCGACCCTGGCCGAAGGACTGCGTCGTAAGCCCATGGAGGTCAGCCTGGGCAGCAGACGAGTTGCGTCGAGGGATTCGGCTTAGGGTTAACGGTTTAGGGTTTAGGGTTCAGGGTTTAGGGGTTTAGGGCTTAGGGTTTAGAGATTTAGGGGTTTAGGGGTTTAGGGGTTTAGGGTTTAGGAGTTTAGGCTCCAGGTATACGAACAGTACCTACTTTGGGAACTTCATGCCTACACTGTGAATCTAGGCGCCAAAGCCTAAACCCCCAACATTCCCAAAACCCCAAAATCCCTAAACACCTAAATCACCTAAACACCGAAAATTCCTAAAACCACCAAAATCCCCAAACACCTAAATCACCTAAACCCGAAAGCGACAACTTTTCAGAACCCCAGCCTGCTCGTGGAGAAACTTCCGCTCCAGGCCGGTAATGGACGGGGGCATCTCCAGCTGACCTGGGCTTAGGCTTTAAAGGCCAAGGGCTTGCGGTAAGGTTTAGGGCGTTTAGGGTTTAGGGTTTCTTAATCGGGTTCCTATACTAGGCTCTACCCATAGGCCCCTAAGTAGTTCCTTTTTGGGATTAGCTTATAGGATTCGACATATAAACCAGAAAAGGAACTACTTACTTAGGGGCCCATGGGTAGGGCCGAGGGCTTGCTTTAAGGTTCAGAGGTTTAGGGTGTTAGGGTTGAGGGTTTTAGGGTTTAGGGTTCAGGGTTTAGAGTTCAAGGTTTACTGGATGTCGGTTTCAAGAGCCCCCAAACTTATTCGCAATTACGGCTGTAAACTTATATTGCACAACTTTGGGGGGGGGTAGTTAAACATGCATCCTAAAGCCTACCTAGACCCTTAAATGTAGCACCTTTTTTTGGTTACCTTAGTTTCTTATTATAGGATCCTATCCATAAAATAGGTCATCCAAAAAAAGGTACTACATTTAAGGGTCTAGGTAAGTCCCTAGTTTGGGGTTCTGGATTTACGGTGAGCAGCCGCCTGTTCCCCTGGGCCTGTTTTGGGGGTCGTAGGGGTTGGGGTTTGATTTTTTCAGGCTCCTATCGGCCTCCTATCTAAGGGCTTAGGGTTTATAGGAGCTCCAAAAGCATTCCATCTAGAGTATCCTAAACCCTGAACCCTAAACCCTAAACCCTGGACCTCTCTATCATATATATATGTATTTTTATTTATTTATTTAATTATGTATTTATTTATTTATTTACTTACTTAATTCATTCGTTGAATGTGTTCTTTTGGGTGTAGGGTTAGGGTTTGCTGTATAGGGTTTAGGGTGTAGGGCTTACGGTTGGAGTTTCGAAATTGAGGATTTAGGAATTAAGGGTTTAGGCTCAGGCTATTGCAGGGTTGCGGCCAAGGGATCACATGTAAATAATGATGCTCTTGCTTCCTGGCACAACCCCAAGCGCGACAATGTAGACTCAGGAAAAGGGCCTTCACAGAACGAGGTTTTGGGGTATATCATGTTGCAACTATAGGGTTTAGGGTTTGGGGGGGTATATCATACTACAACTACACTACGGCAGCCGAAGGAATAGTAAAGTCATCAGGCTTCTGGAGCATCATACAAAGTAGGGTTTCTACATGAGAAACACAGCTAGTATACTTTGTGTAAACATCACACACCAAGGTGTTTCGAGATCCTTTGCGTGTTGGAACAACTGCGGAACAGCGGATATCGCAGCATAGGGGCCATAGGGGCTTAGCAATTAGAGTTTCTTGGAAGGTATTCAGTATTGGGGAATTATAGGGCTATACCCCCCTCTAAAACGGCTCCGGAAATGAATAGGTTATGAAAGAAAGCTTCGGGTTTGAGGTTTAGAGTAAACCCTAAACACCCAAACCGGACGCCCTGAGCCTTCAAACCTACTGTAGAAGCCTAAGTAATTATCAATAGTTCTCCTTATGGCTCCCCATTACAACTATACCATAAAGGGGCCCAAAACCCTGTGCAAAAGATCAAGGCCCCTAATGTAAGTAGAGGCCCATATAATTACCAATACTATTTCGGTGGTCCTTAATATAATTATAGTATAATGGCCCCCGAAACCCTATTCTAATTATTAAGTCCCCCATATTATACCAATAAACTTAGTATAATGGTCCCACAAAACCCTACTCTAATTATTAAGTCCCCTATATATATATTATACCAAACACCCGAGCCAACTGCCCAGTGACGGTCTTCGGATTCCAAGAACGTCTGAAGCCGCTCGCACCTCAAACGGGGTTTAGGGTTTAGGGTCTAGGATTTAGGGTTTAGGGCATGGGGTTTAGGGCTTAGGGTATGGGGTTTAGGGTTTAGGGCTTAGGTCATGTGGGATCGGAAAAACGAAGCATAATTTCCCCTTATGTCCTTGGAATCTAAACTAGGGCCTGGGGTCTTTTTTAGGTAACTTTTTTATACGGGTGCCGTACTATGTTGGGGACCTACAAAGGGATCCTAATTTAGAGAACTACCCATATGAGTGTACTGGAAGGTATGACACAGCCCCCCAAGCCCCAAACCCCAAACCCTAAACCCAAACCCCTAAACCTTAAACATTAAGGTGAAGGCCTCTATGTTGAGGCATCGGAGATGAGTTGGGTTTGGGGTGTTAGGGGTTCAGGGCTTTAAGGGTTTAGGGTGTAGGGGTGTAGTGGTTTAGGGGTGTAGGGGTTCAGGGGTTTAGGGTCAGGGTATTGTCAGGATGAGTTGGGTTTGGGGTCTATAACTTGGGCCCTAAACGACCCTGTAGAGCCGCAAGCCCTGTACCTGGAATGACGAATGCGTTTCGACCTAAACCCGAAGCCCTCAGCCTCAAACCTTTAAACCCCTAAACCTTCCTAACACCCCTCCCCCCCGAAAAAAAACTTAAAACCTTAAACCCCTACAAATCTTAATGAACCCCCTTATAAACCTTCCAACCCGCCCCCCTCCCCAAAAAAAAAAAAAAAACGAAGTTCATCTCCGGCGCAGCTTTGCTTGATTGACCCCTAAACCCTAAACCCTACACCCCCCAAAACACACGAAGTTCATCCCCGGCGCAGCTTTGCTCGCCGCTCCTCTGGGACCTGGTCGCTGCTGAAGTCTTTGCCTTTGCCGTAGCCTTGTGGGAGATCGGCTTAGGGAGACATTTGGGGGTTTAAGGACTTTGGGGGTTTTGGGGGTTTTGGGGGTTTAGGGCTTAGGGGTTTAGGGATTTAGGGCTTAGGGTTTAGCGGGAATGTTTAGGGCTTAAGGAGACCTTGGGGATGTATAGACCCTAAGGCCCCTTTTAAGACAGCCTAGGGTTTAGGGTTTAGGATTAGGGTCTAGGGTCTTTAGGGTTTAGGGTTTAGGATTAGGGAGACCCTTGGTTGCAGGAAACTACAGGTGGGAGTTTAGGTATAATAGGGCTTCTATAAGGCTTCTATAAGGTATATAGACCTTCTATAAGGCTCCTATAACGGTAGCTACCCACCTGAAAATGTCCTAGATGTAGACCCTGGCCCCTTTTAAGACAGCCAGAAGTAGGGTTCAGAAGGGTCCCCTTTAAGGGGTCTCCCTAATACTACATAGGACCTTGGAAGTCTGCTTTCACACGCAAGCTCGTTCAGATCAGCAACAGACAGCTGCTTAGCCGCCTGCTGCAAAGATTTCAATTCGTGGGTGGCAAGCTCGGATTGAAACCAGGGTTTCAGCACCAGGTTTCTACGTCGAACAGGTTGCAAATTAGGCAGCCCAAGCATTTGAACAGAATGCGTTTTTGTGCTATGGCCCTCTGTCAGCAACATGCCGCCTTCACCAGCCGTCTTTTGCGGCAAGCGAGAAAAATCTGGGTCCCGAAACCCGAGAAACCCTAAAACCCTAAACCCTATAAGCCCCAAACCCTAAACCGTATAAACTCTATAAGCCCTATAAACCCTATAAACCCTAAACCCTATAAACCCTATAGACCCTATAAACCCTATAAACCCTGAACTGCCCTGAACCCTAAACCCTGAACCCTGGCTTTGGGGCTTACATGCTT
>CAJNJA010019596.1:0-10185 GCA_905231915.1 Symbiodinium necroappetens
CCTAAACCCTAAACCCTAGCACGTCAAACCAAACTCCCAGCGAACTGCTCTCTTCCTATAGTCTTCATTGTAGTTCCCCCTTTTTGGCTTTACCAACTCAAAACTAAGGATCCTCAAAGGTAGCCCCAAACAGGAACTACAATGGAGACTGCTAGGAGACCCTAAACCGAAAAAGCCCAAGCCCTAAACCCTAAACCCTGGGTTTAGGGTTTAGGGTTTAAGGGAACCCTAAACCCTAACCCGCCTTCTAGGATCCTTAATTATAGAATGTGGTTAAACCCACAAAAAAGGATCTACAACGGAGACTACAGGTAGATCTCATTCATAGGACTTAGGTTTAGGGTTTCGGGTTTAGGGTTCCTTATTCTAAGTCTAAGTAGGTTATTTGGGGTTAAGGTAGGGTTTAGGATAACACTCGCTATGGTGACGAGAGATATGATTCATACGCTGCCAGCCGCAAGAGAAGTCGATTGCGCTGTTACTTTGCCGCTCTTGCTGAGTCGGCTTGATGTCATCACATCTTTCTCCGCCACATGGGAGTTTCCGAAACTAAGGGGTACCTTATTTGGGGGTCCTTATAATACGGATCCTACTGTTTAGGGTACTATGTTAGGGTCCCCTATTTTCGGAAACACCCACATGACCAGGATGACCGAGGTCTAAGTCTAAGCATACTGTTGTGGTCATAGCCTCACGGGCAACGAGAATGACAGTATTGATGAGCCGCGCTAACAATGTCAATGTCGACATGAAAACACAAACACACCAGCTGCAGGAACTGTCATGTGCACGGGCAACAGCACCACCACCATTCAACGCCACCGTGCAGACATGCCTCCGCAACAGCACCAGCACCAGCACCCAAAAGCAAGCTAACGTGCTCACAAAGAATCACTAGCATATACACAAATCTGTAACACACACACACACACACGCGCACACACACACACACATGCAAAACGAATCAAAACATAAGCAAAAAAACGCACAACACGGCACAGCAAAACAGCAGAATGCAACAGCATCCTGATGACCCGGATATCCAATATATAGCAGTCAAGCCTGTTAGCAACTAAAGCCTGAACTCCTTAACCCCTAAACCACCAAAAGCCCAAAGCGCTAACTCAAAATCTTCCCCCCAAGGCTCAACACCCCCCAAAAGTCCTGCATGGGATGGTCTTTGAGCCCAAAAGCTTAAAAATCTGAGTCCTTAGAGCCTTAGAGGTAACAAACCCCCTAAACCCTAAAACCCTAATTAAACCCTAAACCCTATAAACCCTAAACCGATAACAGTAGTCGTCATGGCAACGACCATCCACTCGCAGTTTGCTGCCCGAGGAACTCTTTGAGCCAAGGAGACACATTTGGCGGACCGTAGACCAGCCGCCAGGTACCTGCCCGGACTTTAGGGTTTAGGGTTTATGGCTTAGGGTTTAGGGTTTGGGGTTTAGGGTTTAGGGCTTATCCCTTAATTGAGGAATATAGACCTTAAGTTATAATGGGAACCCTATATAAGATTTAAGGCTTATTCCTTCATAAGGGAATATTGGAATCTCTGGGTTGGGCCTTTCTGGAGTTGAGTTGCTTGTTGTTTTGTTGCTTTTTAAGGGCTCGTTTCGTCTGGAGTTCAGGGTTTTGAAGTTCAACGGCTCTTTTCGTTTGGAGTGTAGGGTTTAGGATCTGGGGTTCATATATAGGGGTTTAAGGTTTAGGGCTTTGTAGATTTGCTCTTATAAGCCCCTCTTTTGCGGCTGCATCCCTCTGTCTCCAGGGGTCGGCATAGCTTTGCAGAGCTTATGGTTTAGGGTTTTAGGGTAGAACTTGGATTACCGCACAAGCTCTCTGCTGGGCATTAATTAATGGAGGCTGCGCGCGAAGCCCCTTTTTTTCGGGCTGGGGGGCGGGGGTGTCCTCCACTACTTACGGTAGTTATAAGTCTAGCTACTAGTCATTTACTAGTAATTACTAGTAATACCATGAACCCTACACCCAAATCCCTAAACCATAAACATAGCTAAGCCAACCGAAACCCGAAACAAACCCATAACCCCCCCGCAAGCCCTGATGCAGGAACCCCCGTGACAGAATTCCGGGGGAATACAGCCGCGCTCGCGCCTTGAACTCTTCCGACCAATTCCATGGCTTGCTTCCTTGTTTTGTCACCATAGGCCCCTAAGTAGTTCCTTTTTGGGATTACCTTATAGGATTCTAAATATAAACCATAAAAAAGGAACTACTTAGGGGCCTATGGGTAACTTGAAGGTTTAAGGTTCAGGGATAATCTTTGTTAGACGAGGGTTAAGGGTTCGGGCTTCGCAGGTTTGGGGAATGGGACTTTAGGTGCTAGGGTTGAGGCTTTTGCCTGGACAATGTAAGTATGTAGAATAATTAATAGCCTTTTATGGCTTTGGGGCCATTATTTTACCTATTTTGGGGGTTTAGGAGGGTATTTGAATGTCTGACTCCCCCAGTTGATCTGCTAACTACAGCAACGTAGCTCACACCTACATGTCTGTGAACCGAACTGGCCACCCCCTGAAACCCTCGACCCTGACCCTAAACCCTGAACCCCCGAAACTCTGAACCCTTGCAGCCTGCACCTTCAATCCCGATGCCCGAAACCCTCCCCCGACCCGCAAACCCCAAATCCCAGCGCCCTAAACCCCTAAACCCCTCAACCCTAAACCCCTAAACCCTATAAACCCAACCCACAAACCCTAAATCCCAGCGCCCTAAACCCCTAAACCCCTAAACCCCTCAACCCAACCCACAAAAACCCTAAATCCCAGTGCCCTGAACCCGAATCTGAACTTCGGGAACTAGAGCTTTTGAGTGGAGAGGTCGAAAGGCTGAGGCTTCGTTTGGAAGGCCCTTAACCCTGTAAGGCTCTAAGGACTCGTACTCTAAGGTTAGGGTTTAGGGTTTAGGGTTTAGGGTTTAGGGATTTAGGGTTTAGGGTTTTGGGTCTGGGGTTTAGGGTCTACGGTTTAGGGTTTAGGGTTTCGGGTTTAGGAGTTTCGGATTTAGGGTTTGGGGTTTAGGGTCTAGGGTTTAGGTTTTAGGGTTTGAGGGTTTAGGGTTCTGGGCCCGAAGACCATAACTATGTAAGGCTTTCGGGCTATTTTGAGCCGTGGGGGGGGGGGGAAGATTTCGAGGGAGCGCTTTGGGGCTTTGGGGGCTTTAGGGGTTCAGGCTTGAGGGACTTCTGGGTTGGCCTTTAGGGGCGTTTGTAATGAGGATCCCCAAGTAGGACTTCGGATTAGGGGGATCCTTGAAGAGAGCCAAAAGCTAGGTTAAGGAGGGTCCCCTTTAAGGGGCCTCCCTAAGACTGCCTAGGATAACCCCTACATAATATAATACGGAATTTGACAGGGACCCTAAACCCTAAACCCTACACCCTAAATCCCAAACCCTAATCCCTAAACCCCAGACCCTAAACCCCAATCCCCAAACCCTAAACCCTACACCCCAAACCCTCAACCCTAAACCCTGCACCCTAAACCAAGGATACCTAGGAGCGATGTTCGGGGAAGCTCCACAGTCAGCTCTTTCCGCTGATGAACCCGCCCAGGGCAACAGGAGCTGTAAGTGGGTCGTTCCCTAAATTCGGGTTTAGGGTTTAGGATCTACTTGGGTCGTTCTCTAAATTCGGGTTTAGGGTTTGGGTTTTAGGGTCTACTTGGATAGTTCTTAAATAGGGTTTGGGGTTTAGGGTTTAGGGATCAATGGAAGCAAGAAGCTTGGAGGAAGAACTTGCAAGGCTTCATGAAGCGGCTAAACGGAAGAACTTTCAGACTGGAATCGTCGTCTGCATCTGAGCCCCTCAAACCCACAACTGCCTGAACTCGACGCCTGATTGTCCGACGAAGCTCCAAAATCACCGAAACACATTATTACCTAAAGACTACACTTACACTTAACCCTAAACCCGAAACCTTAAACCCTGAACCCTATACCCTAAACCCCTAAACCCTAAACCCTAAACTCCTAAACCCTAAACCCTAAACTCCTAAACTCTAAACTCCTAAAACCCTAAACCTTCCATGTCCTTGCCAAGAAGCATCCGAGGCTTTGACGGAGATCTTGACCTTCAGATCGGACCGGCCCGAGGTGTCCGAGTATCCCTTAAGGGTTGTAGGGCTTTAGGGTTTAGGGGTTTAGGGTTTAGGGTTTCGGAGTATCCCTTAAGGGGTTTAGGGTTTCAGGGGGTTTAGGATGAAGGGTTTAGGAGTATCCCTTAAGGGTTGTAGGGCTTTAGGGTTTATAGGGGTTTAGGGGTTCAGGGGTTTAGGGGGTTTAGGGGGTTTAGGGGTTTAGGGTTTAGGGTTTCGGAGTATCCCTTAAGGGGTTTAGGGTTTTAGGGTTTAGGGGGTTTAGGGGTTTGGAGGTTTAGGGGTTTAGGGTTTCGGAGTATCCCTTAAAAGGTTTAGGGTTTGAGGGGGTTTAGGATGAAGGGATTAGGAGTATCCCTTAAGGGTTGTAGGGCTTTAGGGTTTATAGGGGTTAAGGGGTTCAGGGGTTTAGGGGGTTTAGGGGGTTTAGGGGTTTAGGGTTTAGGGTTTAGGTTTTCGGAGTATCCCTTAAGAGGTTTAGGGGTTTAGGATGAAGGGTTTAGGAGTATCCCTTAAGGGTTTAGGGCTTTAGGGTTTTAGGGTTCAGGGTTTAGGGTTTCGGAGTATCCCTTAAGGGTTTTAGGGTTTAGGGGTTTAGGATGAAGGGTTTAGGAGTATCCCTTAAGGGTTTTAGGGTTTAGGGGGTTTAGGGGTTTAGGGGTTCAGGGTTTAGGGTTTAGGAGTATCCCTTAAGGGTTTAGGGTTTAGGGGTAGGGTTTAGGGTTAGGGTTTAGGGTTTAGGAGTATCCCTTAAGGGTTTAGGGTTTAGGGTTAGGGTTTAGGGATTTTTCAACCCCCAAAAAACGAAACCCTTGTGAAAACTAAGCGCAACCCCGTGACTACCCTTTCTGAAACGCTCATGAACCCCTACTATCACCCCTGCAAACTCCGGAGAGCCCGATGGAAACCTCTTTCAATCCTTCAACCGGCAGAAAATCACCATAAAGAAGCGTGCTAAAACCCAACGATATGAGCAAGTAACTAAGCGGAAGCCCTAAAGCCTAAACTCTGCCACACAAAACACTGCACCCTAAAGCCCCAAGCCCCATAAGCCCGCAAACTCTAAACCCCAAAACTCCAAGCCCCTAAACAACCCTGAATCCCAAACCCCAAGCCCCTAAACCCTAAACGACCCTTAATCCTAAACCCCAAGCCCCTAAACCCTAAACAACCTAAACCCTGAACAACCCGATATCTTCAATGAAAGAACCCTAAACAACCCAAAGCAAAAAGAAGCTTTCGCCGCCAGGCCGCTTGCCCTTGGAAGATGTCCTCCTCGGTTGGGGTTTAGGGTTTGGTGCCCCGACCTCCCAATACGGATGATGATATAAATCCTGCATTACCCATAATGATTTAATAAGGTATATACCATAATTCCCATAGTTCAGGGTCCTTAAGGTAATGCAGGATTTATATCATCCACAGTATCCCTTAATTAAGGAGGAAACCTGAAGTTAGAGTAGGATCCCTAATGCGGCTTCAGGTGTCGTCCTTAGTTAAGGGATGTTGGAATGTCTGGGTGACTTGATAACTCGAATATGGTATAGGGTTCAGGTTTCAGGGTTTTAGGGCTCAGGGTATTTAGGGTTTAGGGGTTTAGGGTTTCAAAGCTTTCCATAAAAGGGTTTCTACAAGGCTCAGTACATGGGTATAGTAGATGACCCTTAATATTTGGAATAGGGTTTTGAGATCCATTATGGCAAAATAGGGTTTAGGGTTTAGGGTTTTGGGTTTAGGATACTGTTCTCTGACCATGTGCATGTTGTATCGCTTCCGGGGCTTCGCCACGGCCTTGGGGCTTCTATTTACTAAGCTGCTGAGTTCATAAGCACAAAAAAAGTCTACGCTTTCGGTCCATAAGGGATCATGTTGTCCCAAAAAGCATAAAGTGTACTCGTTCAGCTACTAAGTTTAGTTCTTGTGGTTGCAGTGTAGGAATCCAGGCCAGGGATGGCATGGGTAGTCCTAAACCCTAAACCCTAAACCCTATACGCCCTAAACCCTATACCCTAAGCCCTAAACCTGGACCCTAAAGCACGAGTCCAAAAACCTCCGCCCCCCCAAAACTTAGCCCCGCACCTGGCCCCCCCAAACCCACACAGGGGCAGAACCTCCGACATGTCTGTACTGAACCTGGGACCCTGGTAACAACTATATCTTTAGCTGTAGCTTAAAGATTATAGTAACCAAAACTTAGAATATTAAGTTCTTTCTAAGTACCCCTGAGAAGTAGGCTTCGCCTGTCGACCTACTGTTGATGATGTAAATCCTGCTGACCTTAAGGATCCTAAACTATGGGAATTATGGCTTATTCTTTATTATGAATAAGGCAGGATTTATATCATCAACCGTAGGGCCCCGGATAGTAGGGACCTGGAGGATTAGGGTAAGGTTTCTGGATAGACATCCTGCAGTACCCATTATGAGGAATATACCATTATTCCCATAGTTTAGGGCCCTTAAGGTAATGCAGGATTTATATCATCAACAGTAGCCCTTAATTATAGGAGGAAGCCTGAAGTTAGAGTAGGATCCCGAATACGACTTCAGGTGTAGTCCTTTCCGTATTATGAGCAATGCAGGATTTATATCATCAACGGTACCCCTAAACCCTAAACCCTAAACCCCTAGATTTATACTCATCAACCCTATGATGAGAAATCACTGGCAAGCAGCGGTGGACCACCGGGAAGGCTCCTGAAGTCAGGAGTTCAACGGTCCAAAAGGTCCCAGGTGCTGTTCTGCGGGGACACTTCCCCAAATCATCTTTGTGACTCCCCGGGACCCTGAAGGTATGTAGAATAATATCATCTTAAGAATTCTTTGGTGGATCCTGAAAGTATGTAGAATAATAGCTTTTTAAAAAAAAATGGGTTTTGGGCCATTATTTCACCTACTTTGGGGGGTTTAGGTCCTAATATAACCTAAACCTTACCTGTAACCGAAAAGACCTACCTTTTTAAGGGAACTTTATATAGAAACCCTAGTAAGGAACCCTAAAAAGGTTAAACCGCACAGCTACTATATGGGCAGGTCTCTAATTAGGGTCCCTTTTAGGGTCCTTTTTTATAAGGGTGCCGCACTATATGTGGGACCTAAAAATGGACCCTCATTTAGAGATGTCCCCATATACTGCATCAGGAGACCACGAGGTTTCAAATCATAGGCTTTGCAGTTTCAAGTGTTGGGTATTGGGCTTAGGGTTTAAGGTTTTGGGTTTAGGGTTTTAGGTTTAGGGTTTAGGTTTAGGGTTTAGGGTTTTAAGGTTTAGGGTTTAGGGTTTAAGGTTTAGGGTACAGGATTTAGGGTTTTGAAAGGAAGACTAACGTTGGAGCTTGCCGGAACCACGAAAGACCTACCTACCTAACTGACGTCTCTTGATAATTCAATTCAGGTGCGGCCTTTTTATGGAAGAGCGTTGAGTCGTGTTTAGTTTTGTGTGGAAAGGAGGGTGACTTCAGGTTTTCCTGGGGAGTCTGCTTGTTCTTTGCTTCCAACTCATGGAGAAAGCACGTGCCGACACTAGGACCACCGTTACAAGCAACTCCACGGAAGCTGACCTCTGCAAAAGATGCAAAAACAGTCAGGCCATGTGTTCCCTGCTGTCAGTTTATGTGTTGCCTGCGCTCGTGTGACAGGCCAGGGGCCCAGCAGAAAGGGCGACCTGAGTCGCACGCCCCAGTCTTCAGCAACGCGAGCTTTGCCACAAGGTGCTGCGCGTATTCGCGCACGGCGCCGCTGTTCTTCTTGGCCAGGAACTCTTTCGCTGTGCAGCGTGACCGGTGTGGCGGCTGGGAATACATGCGCAAAGCGGACCAGCAGCGCAACAGATGCCGCACGGATGTGTGGCCTTCGATGATCCGATATGCGCCGAAGCCCGGCCAAGTAAAAACCCACGCGAAGCCGCTAAGATCCACCCCTGGACCCTAAACCCTAAAACCCTAAACCCTAAGGGCCCGAATAACGAAAGCAGGTATTGGGGAGGCTTGGGTTTTCCTGTAGCCGACAAGGGCCTACCTTTTCAAGGATCTGAAAATATAGAAACCACAAAAAGGAGCCCTAGGAAAAGGTAGGCCTTTTCGGCTCCAGGTTGGGTTTAGGGTGTTGTGGACGGGTTTAGGGCTTACCTATAGTCTCCGTTGTAGTTCCTTTTTTTTGGTTTAACCAAATCCATATTAAGGATCCTAAAAGGTAGCCCCTATAAGGAACTACAATGGAGACTAAACCCCTAAACCCTAAACCTAAACCCTAAATCCCTAAACCCTATAGACCCCAAACCCTAAGCCCCAAAAAGGAACTACAATGGAGACTAAACTCAAAACCCTAAACCCCCAAACCCTAAACCCTAAACCCCAAAAAGGAACTATATAGACCCTCAGTTCCTAAACCCTTATAGGTAGGGAGTATAGAAACTTTAGATGAGGCCCGGGGAGCTCCCCCAGAGCAACTTCTTGGCTGGGGGGAGAGCGGAGCTCGGCCTCTGAGCCGTCTGGTTCATATAAGGACCTTAAGAAGTAGAACAGGGTTTAGGGTGTAGGGTTTAGGGCTTAGGGTTGAATACTTATAAGGTTCGCTTAGGGGCTCCTTCAAGGTTTCCTTCCAGGGTCTAGGGTTTAAGGCTCCATGCACCTCCTTTGTATATGGGTTGTTTTCTAAATCAGGGTCCCGGTTAGGGTCCTTTTTTATAAGAGTGCCACTATATTGGGGACCTAAAAAGATCCCTTTAAGAAACCCTTTAAAGGGACCCAAAAAGGGACCCTAATTTAGAGAACCACCCATATGCTGAGGCCTCGAAGCTGTCAGAAGAACCCGGGAAAAGCCTCAGACCCTCAAAGAGCCCCAAGTCCAACACCCACTGCTGTTCCGGACAGGGTCCAGGGTTTAGGGTTTAGGGTATTAGGTATCAGGGTTGAGGGTATTAGGGTATTAGGGTATTAGGGTACTAGGGTTTAGGGTGTTAGGATATTAGGGTTTAGGGTTGTGTTGTTCCCTATACGCTGAAACCACCAAACTCCGAACCCTAGACCCTAATAAGCCCTAACCCCTGTGCCCATTAGAAAAGGCATATGTATATATATATATATGTATACATATATATATATAAACGTATAAAATATACTTCGGCCTGAAAAGGGGCTCCTCTGTAGGAACTTTAAGGCATTACTATAGACCATATAGGTAACAGGTACATGAACCCTTGAACCCTAAACCCAGTAGAACCCGTATAGAACCGTTACAAGAAACCCTAAACCCTAAACCCTACACCCTAAACCCCAAAATCCCTAAACCCTAAAGCCTCAACCCCAAAATCCCTAAACCCTAAACCCCCAAATCCCTAAACCCTAAACCCTGAACCCTCAAAGGAACCCTTAGGCCACATGGAGCCTCAGAACATGCTAAGCCAGGCGGCGGTGGCTTTGCACAGCGAGTGCAGTGCCAGTCGTCATCTTTCCAGATCAC
This sequence comes from Symbiodinium necroappetens, assembly GCA_905231915.1. Classification (NCBI taxonomy): domain Eukaryota; class Dinophyceae; order Suessiales; family Symbiodiniaceae; genus Symbiodinium; species Symbiodinium necroappetens. Next base: position 9,573 of record CAJNJA010019596.1, read on the forward strand.
GTCAGTCTGACCTTGCGATGTTCAGGGTACTTTTCCGGTTCTGGGTAAGGATTCAAGGTACTATTGCAAGGGTTCTCCCGTGATTCATGATTCTGAGCTTCAGCGTTTTGGGTTCGCGACTACATGCCTCCATGTAGAGACCGGCATGCCACGATGACCAAATCTCAAACTCCTTCGGGATGAAGGCCACGGGGAACTCCAAAATAGCATGGTGAGCGTCTACTAGGCCATATGAAACAGGGCTTAGGGTTTAAGGTTGGGGCATGTGCCATCGGTCTGCATCCCATTATACATCCAACACACTCTATGCGAGCTCTACGCATCAAAACTCCACAAAGGAGAAGCTGCACTGTGCTACCCTGGATTAGGTTAGGGCTTAGGTTTCAGGGACTACCTCGGCCCTCGGATACTTTTTTTTGTTTGTTAATCTTCTTTTGGTATACCTTTGTAGTTCCTGATATGGATCCTAACCATGAAATAGGCTAGTCAAGAAAAGGCACTGGTCCTGTAAACCCTAGCCATGGACTTCAAAGCCGGGTCAGGAAGTGGCAGCAAAAGCGATGGAAGTCATGCCTGCTTTGCACCCAGCACCCAACCTTTAGGGTTTAGGGTT
>CAJNJA010019597.1:0-10185 GCA_905231915.1 Symbiodinium necroappetens
TGAGTGTCTGAGGGTCTGAGTGTCTGAGTGTCTGAGTGTCTGAGTGTCTGATTTCAAATACCGCCCGCGCGCGCGGGCTCAATCGAAAATTCAATAGTCCTGGAAGTCATCCGAATGTCACAACGCCCAAAACCCACCTCCCTGAACCTATCTACTTGCGATACATGGGTTTATGGTTGACGGCCTTCGGCTTAGTGTACCCTAATTTGTACTGTGTCGCTTGTGTTGCTATTCACAGCCTGTTGTTGTGAACAGCTCGAACGCTGGCAGTTTGAGTTGAATTCGCCTATACATCCTAAGCCCGGAGCAATCTATGTACCTCAAATCCTGCACCCCAAGCACAAAACAATACGCCCTATAAAACCCTACACCCCGTGCCTTAAGCCTAAACCTTACACCCTTAACCTGACGTCCACAAGCTCACAAGCCCCAAATACCCCTGAAGCCCTGGAACAATATTCATAATATAATGATTCCGGCCTCCCGACTATTCCCCTAAGGCTCAAAATAGCCCAAACATCTCATATGGTATGGTCTTTGGGCCCCAAAGCCTTAAAACATGAGTCCTTAGAGCCTTAGGGCAAAACCCTAAACCCTAAACCCCTTATCCCTAAACCCTAAACGCCTTATCCCTAAACCCCTTAAAATATGAGTCCTTAGAGCCCTAGGGTTCCAAAAACCCCGGCTGTAAGTTTAAAGTTTAAGGACCCGCTGCCCTGGCCCAACCCCAACACGCCCCACTCCCCAACCCTAAACCGTAAGCCCGACACCTTAAAACAGAAACATACAGGTGCTTTTTAAGGCTTATAAGTTTTTGAGACTATGTATGTATGGACCCAGAGATCCCAATACCCCTTAATTAAGGAATATACTTTAAGCTATAGGGGCTTAGTATCTTGATTAAGGGGCATTGGGTTCTCTGAGTATGCATGGAGCCTTAGGGCATATCGCGCAAATTTCTCCCAGACGCCGACAGCGTCGAAGCGGCCTAGACAGTCCTTGAAAGCGCAGAGGTTGGTCCGTTATCTTTCAAAGTTCCTGTGATTAGGGTTTAGGGTTTTAGGAGTTTAGAATTTAGGGCTTTTAGGGTTTAGGGTTTTAGGGGTCTAGATTTACGTACTTCCCCAATAAGCCAGGGAAATAAAAGGTTAACTGTTCAGCCAAAAAGCTTAAAGGTTGGGTATTGGGGAACTAAGGTAAAGTTCTCAGAGGACCCAATACCCCTTAATTTAAGGAATAATACCTGTACATCATCATATATTAAGGCCCCTACATAGGTCTGTTCCTTAATTTAAGGGAGGTATCGGGGATCACTGGGTTCCTGCAAAAGGGGTCCAAAACAGGGGGGTTCCTCTACGAGGGACCTGAGGGTTTCACTGAGGGGCGATGTGGGCTGCATTCAGGGGGTCTGTACTGCGGGACTATAGTTTGTTCTTGAGTTCATATCCACTCATGTAAGGGGTCATATTATCGCAAAAAGCTTAAAGTGTAGTAGGCTATAATGAGGGTTCCTTTTAAGGGTTCTGAAAGAGCACCTACCGGGGTTTCAGGGTTTAGGGTTTGGGGGTCGAGGTTAAGTAGAATGTAACCTTGTGTCGGGTGCTCTTCAAAACTCCCGAGAATGTAAGATCTGTTTCCGGCATTGAGAGCTTTGCAAGTCCTTGATTTGAGCTGTGAGGGCATGTAAGTCCCGCTTAGGGCATGTAGGCTTCAGGTCTTTGCAATTCTACCTTGTCCACGGCTTGAGGAAGGGTCTAGGCCAAGTTTGATATTGTATGGTCTTTGGGCCCAAAAACCTTGAAATATGAGTCCTTGAGCCTTTGGAAAGGTTTCCACAAAAGTCTCCACCCGAGAGTTCATTGAAGGAAGTGGGGAGGCTCTCGGACCCTCACGGTGTTGTAGAACTGCGAATGGAGCCCGTGCATTTAAAGGAAACTACAGGTGGGGAGTTTAGGGTATATAGGGCTTCTATAAGGCTTCTATAAGGTATCTAGACCTTCTATAAGGTTTCTATGACGGTAACTACCCACCTGAAGATGTCCTAGATTCATAGATCCGTAGTGGAATGTCCAGGAAAGCAGGCTTTTAGAGTCCAGTGTAGCTTCGTGTTGGGTGTCAATCCTTGAGACCATAAGCCCTTAACCCTCAACCCGCAAACCGAAAACACGGAATAAATCCCCAGCCACAAGCCTAAATTCCAAAAGCTCTAGGCCCTACAACCGAACCCTAAATCCTTACCCTATGAAGCCCAAGACCCAAACAAGACCCTAAGCCCTAGAAACCCTAACCCCCTAAACCCTAAACCCTAAGCCCTAGAAACCCTAACCCCCCAAAAAAACCCTAAGCGCTAGAAGCCCTAACCCCTAGGAAGCCCTGCTTTGCAGCACGAGGAACGGCTGCTTCGCGTGCGCGCCCGGCGGTGCAGAGAAGAGCTGCCAAATTCGATGCAGTCCTGGGATTAGGGCAAACCCTAAACCCTAAACCCCCCTAAACCCCCTAAAGCCTAAAACACCCTAAACCCTAAAGCACCCTAAACCACCCTAAACCCTAAGTGACCCTGAACCACTCTAGAACACCCTAAACCACCCTAAAACACCAAACCCTAAACCCCCTAAACCCTCGCTAAAGCTCTAAACCCTAAACCCCTACACCTTTAGGGTTCCAGAGTTGAGGGAGTTTGCGGCTAAGGGGGTCTGGGGTTTAGGGCGCTGTAGAGTTTAGGGTTTAGGGCGTAGAGGGCTATAGAATTTAGGATTGGCTTAATAGACTTTGGAGAGTTTTGGGGCTCAGGGGGTGGTCGGGTTTGTAGGGTTTCACAGGGGTTTAATTTAGAGTCTCGAGGGCATTGGGTTTATCGGGTTTATGGAAGGTTTAGGNNCCTAAACCTTCCATAAACCCGATAAAGAACTTCAAAGCAGAACATGTTTTCGAGCTGAACAGCATACTGCATAACCGATAGGGTTCAGGGTTTAGGGCTTAGGGTTTCAACGTCTAGGGTTTGCTGTTCAGGGTATAGGAGTAAGGACTCGAAGTTGAGAAAGTCGTTCGCTGATCGCGGATCTCCTTTCATGTATATCCCTGATTCTGTAGGGACCTCAATCAAACTTAATATAGGGGCCTTAATAATTAGAATAGGGTTTTGGGGCCCGTTATACTATAATTATACAAAGGAACCCCCAAAATAGTATAGGGAATTATTAAGGCCCCAATATTAGCCATGGGATCCCTCACAACATCTTTGTTCATGGACGCCGGGTGGTCAAATCCGGGCCTTGGTGACCTCAAGTTTGGAGAACCCTCACGAACATACAGAGCCGTGCACATTAGGGTTTAATAGGGTTTCAGGTTTAAGGTTTAGTTTTTAGGGCTTAAGTCTTCAACTCTAAAGCTAAAAGCTAAACCTACAGACCCTAGATGCTAAAAGTTTAAGTCTTATGATCCAGGGAGGCCGGCTGTTATGCAGGGCTTCCCGAGTAGACATGGAAACTGCCCAGACCTGCCCCCAACCCCTTCATTAAGGACTATATACCTTAAATTGTTTTACGAGGATCCACAAGACGATTTGAGGCATATTCCCTAAATAAGGGATAGGGTTTCGATTTGAGGCATATTCCCTAAATAAGGGCTAGGGTTTAAGGTCTAGGGTTTGGGGCAAGCTGATCGCGATGGCAGCGACACTCACAACCATCACGAACCACGGCATTCAGAACTATGATCTTGCTCTCTGCCTACATCCTGAAAATACCCGAAACTCATACGGGATGACCCTAAACCCTAAACCCTAATCATATCGGAAGTCCACGTACAAGGTTGGATTTAGTAGCTATAGGGCAACGTTCTCTGCGAGCAGGCTTAACGTTTTAAACAAATCACAATCCTCAAAGCCTTGTCCTCGGGTCCTCGAGACGTGAACCCTCAGTCAGGGCATTATAGTGCCGATAGTGCCTTATAGAGCTTGGCATTCGGGTTAACTTTAGGGTGTAGGGTTTTGCGGTTTAGGGTAAAGTAATGTCAATCGAAACGACCAAGAATCATTCACCTAGAATTCCAGCCCAGTATCTTCACTCGAAAGTGCCATGAAGACCCAAACCAACACCCCTTAACCTCTAGACCCCGAATCGTACGAGGATATCGGGTCTCACTTTAGGAACCCGAAAGAGTACCTTGCGCCCAAAATCATCAACAAAAAGACTCCCAAACCGGCCTAGGGTTTAGGGGGTTTCGGGTTTGGGGAGGAATATTCCTGAGACCCCCTTGCTCGCAGCTACACGTCCCTGTCATTGTCTTGTAAGGTCATCCCTGGATCTCTGGGCTCTTGATAAGGAATTTATTTTTAAGTTACCATATAAAGGAAACCGTGTTATTTACTATAGATCCCTATTATGGCAACTTACATAAAATCCCTAAACCCTCAACCCTAAGCCCTAAACCCTAAACGCTAAAACCCTAAACCCTGAACCCCTAAACGTTGAACCCCAGATTAAGAGGAGCCCTTGAGTCACTACGTAGAGTTCTGGGTAGTTCTCTAGATTAGGGTTTAGGGGTTTAGGGTTTAGGGTTTAGGGTCCCTTTTTTGAGTCCTCACCAAAGTATGGCACCCCTGTCAAAAGGATCCCAAAAAGGATCCTAGTTTAGAGAACTGCCCATGTAGATTGCAGGTCCACGGTTAAGGTTTAGGGTTTAGGGTTTAGGGTTTAGGGTTTAGGGTTTAGGGTTAACTGCCCATGTAGATTGCAGGCCCTAAGATGCAGCTAAAACAGTCTTGCTTCCTGCAGTTTCGGCTTTGCAAGCAGATGTCCGCCAGTCACGCCGCTCAGAAAATGCCGGCGTACAAATCTGAGGCAACAACTTAAACAATAGCAACAGAAGCAAGGTGTATATAGGGTTACCCTAAACCAAAAAACCAGGTCCGTTTAGGTCCAGGCTACGGGCTGCACAAGTTTATAGGGTTTGACCGCTGCAACAACAAGAAAGGCCACAATCCCCCAAGGGTCCAAAGTACCTAATATTTAGGTACTTGGTTTACGGATAGTAGTCTTATAGGTAAGTATTTGGGATAGTATATGATTCTTAGGTCCTTGGACCCTTAGGGTTCCTGTCGGACACGCCACATTGGTCAGAAGCGCGACTTGTCCGAACTAATAAGCCCGAGGGTCCATGTACCTGTATGGTGTATGTGTGACTTGTCATTATTGTACCTACTTGTACCTAGACAGCCCATTTTCAGCCAAAGTATATACCATTATATGATTCAAAACATCCGTATACATATATATATATATCTGCATATGCATAAATGTATGTGTGTATAAATATATATATATATATATGTGCATGCCATATAAGTACATGGACCGTAGGGGAGGGGTTTCGGGTTTTCGAGCGGAGGAGGCGGTACCCAGACCCCAACCTGCTCACTTCAGACCCACTTCTGTGCCACACTACACTTGGGTAGTTCTCAAAACTAGGGTCCCTTCTTAGGTCCCCAATAATATAGCTACGGCACCCGTATATAAAAGAAAACCCCAAAAGGGACCCCAAGTTAGAAAAATACCTGCATGATGGGGTCTGGATAAGTAAGAATTAGGGCGATCATCTTTGTGATGTCACTGTCACTTGCTCGACTTCCGACTCAAGGCTCAAGGTCAAAACTCCAACCATCTCCGACCGTTTGCTCAACCGTGTGCCGACGGTGTCGGACAGAATTGCCCACGTTGGTTACATGTCCTTAATGCCTTCAAACCCTATAATAAACCCTAGAGCCCCAAACCCTAAACCCTAACCCCTAAACCCTACACCCTGAACCCCTAAACCCTAAACTCCAAACCCTAAACCCCTAACCCCCCAACCCAAAACCCCTAAACCCTGTCAAGCTCCATTACTCCAATGCAGCATGCCCAAAACCTCTAATCACGCATGAACGATGAACACACCATCGAAGGGCATATCTGCTAGCAATTGCAAGGGTTTAGGATTTTGGGGTTTAGGGTTTAGCATAGGTCTTCGGCAGCAAGTCCTTGAGTCTCGAGTGGAGTGCCGTGTGGGCGGCTTTCAAACTTAATTAAAGTCCCTTCTGAGACCAGACTTGAGACAACCACCCACGTAGACTCCAGCACTGCTACTTGGTTCCCAGAGAGCCCAATGCCCCCCGAAAGCAACAAATCCTCCAGCAAGTAGCACGAAGTCCTCAACAGCTTGGCTTGAGGTCTCCGGAAGTTTCTAAAAGCAAGAGACCCTAGTGTAGACCCTACATTGCAGGAGACCCACATTAGGGTTGAGGGCTAGGGGGCATGAAATAGTAGGGTTCCGAATGCTCCTAGCATCCTGCTTCCTTCGGGGCTTTCGGGGCTTTTGGACTCTCTGAATTGGTTCTTAGCCTGCACCAAAAGGTACCCCCTGCCAGCTGAGATGCTGCCTTCAAAGCACGGTAACTGGATCTAAAACCTTAAGTTGAGGTAGCAAGCAACCTAGGTTGGCCGCTCAAAGCCCCTGAAAACATACTCGTAAATAAGATCCTCCTAGGCCCAATAAGGCCAGATGCAAAATGTCCGAAAGGCCTACCTACGTGCTGTTGATGATATAAATCCTGCATTACCTCAAGGGCCCTAAACTGGTGAATTATAGTAATTATATTCCTTATTATGGGTAAAGCAGGAGGATTTATATATCATCAACCGTAGTAATAACCTTGCTTACTAAAAGTCCCCTGATCCTCCCTGTGGCTTGACGGGATTGGCCTAAGGCGGGGCCTCAACGTATAGAAACGGATTCCTGTCAAAGTCGGTTTAGGGGTCTTGTTAAGCAGGGGTCTGTAGGGGTTTTAAACGGCTTGAGGAGCCTTAATTGAATGCGGTTTGGGGCGACTAGCATAATGATAAACTTAAGGAGTCGTGTTGGTAGTTATTCAAGCTCTGTACATTGTAAGTCATAGCACCTCCCACATGCCTATCCCAGCAGTCAGAACCTTGGGGATAGCTCATACCTCTATAGGGTTTAGAGTTTAGAGTTTAGAGATAAGCCTCTAATTCTATGAAGCACCTGACCACAGAATCCAACAGACTGCCGCTACGAAGCAAGCCTTGTAAGCCTGCAGACCGTAGGCCAAAGAGGAAAGAACACTGATGGTTCGGGGTGTTAACCTTACGGGCTACCTAGGGAACCCACAACCCTCTTGCTTAAAGCTGCCTTCTTGAGATCATAGAGGTGTCCAATGTCATAGCCCTACAACGGGGCTTTGGTGCTTCATATAACCCTAAACCCTAAACCCTAAAGACCCTAAAACCCCTAAACACCCTCAAAACCCTAAACTCTAAAAACCCTACACCCTAAAAACCCTAAACCCTAAACCCTAAATAGGTAGACAGAACTGTCGGGTCGCCTCCACAGGGGCAGGGGTGTGAATTCAGCTGCCCACATTAAAGCGGATGGAGTCGAAAATCACATCCCTAAGCAAGCCAGCCCTTGAGGGTGAAGGGCGCCTGGGACTCCGGGTGGCTGCAATATGTTTAGGGTTTAGGGTTTAGGGGTTTAGGGTTCAGGGTTTAAAGTTTAGGACTTAGGGTTTAGGATGATGCCAACACCCATCATTTTAGGACTAAGGGTTGTAATGTATATCTGCGGCTCGCGAACTACTATAGGGTTGAGGCTACAGGTAGAGTTAATGCTACGGCTTGCCTTTTGCATTGCAGAGGGCGTTGCCGGAGGGCGAAGAGCTTCCTTAGCGAAGTCCACAAGAAAGTCGAGCCTTCTTCGCGGACATGTCAAACCCTCAAAGGCTGAGTACCTCTAAACCCTAAACCCCTTAAGCCCTCAACCTTCAACCATAAACCCCTTAAGCCCTCAACCTTCAACCCTAAACCCCAGTTTGGATTTCGAAGAACTCAACCCTCAACCACTCAGCACGATCCCGGAGATTGACGACGCCTGAACCTCCTGACGGACTATGTATGATACTGTTGATGATATAAATCCTGCATTACCTTAAGGGCCCTAAACTATGGGAGTTATGGTATATTCCTTACTTTCGGTAATGCAAGATTTGTACCATCAACCGTAGGGTTTGGGGTTTACATAGGGTTTAGGGGCACAACCACCGTCGATCTGGATGTGGGTGTAGGATATAGGGCCATGTCATGTAGGGCCCCTAGGAAGCTGCTCACGGAGAGACGCAATGGTTCCAGTTGCTTTCCGTCAGGCGGGCAGATTACATTAAACCCTAACCCTAAACCCCTAAACCTTAAACTCTATGTCTTGTTATGATAAGGGCAACGATGTGCTTGGGCCACCATGTCCCTAAGTGTCCATGTACCCAAATAGTATATTACCCTAGGGCCAAAGCATATACTATTTGGGTACATGGACCCTTAGCATCTGGTGCTTGAAGACCTTATAAAGCGCGGCTTAATGAAAACACCAACTCACGAATCAACTCATCTAGGGGCCCTAACAATCAGAATAGGGTTTTCGGGTACCATAAGTATAGCGCGGGATTAGGGGACACCAAAGATCTCCATTGCCTGGGCTATGGCGCAGGGGAGCCATATTCACCCTCGGAGGCTTGTGATGGGCAGCCATATCATAGACCTGAAACCCGTTCCTGTACTAAAAAGCACGCTTCGGACAGACTCCGCCAGGGTCCCCTAGGTCCGAGGGTTTAGGCTTTACGGACGACTACACTGCGAGCACTGCTGCTAGTCTTGCCAGCACTGCAGCTGGGATCTGTCTCATTCTCAGTGGACCCTGATGAAGTGCGATTTGCGCTCGCCGTGCGAAAGTATGTCGTGGGGGAGCCAATTAAGCCGGCCTGCACTATATGACCAGCTGGCAAGAAGTAAGGCCAACGTTAGGAGGCCAACTTTATCAGGACGCCTCCAGCATCTTTTCAAGGGGGTCTCATGTTCCTCCTGAGCCTTCGCAGGTACTTAGTTGACAGTTGCCATCGAGGGTAGATGTGAGACTATAGGGGTGTTGCAGGTTTAGGTGGTGCCAGCAGCTGTATTGCAGCCCGGCTAGACTGGACAGCTTGACTGTCCGCCGCTGCTTTCTGGCCTCTGTACATCATGCCGTGTCATCGAAGGTCAGAAAACCGTAGAACCCTAAACCCTAAAAGGTTCGGGGATGAAGCCAGAGAAGCCCCGAACTACCAAAGCTCCACTAACTCCGAGCCCTGTAGGTCCTAGCGCTGAAAAAGCATGAGTTGTGGAACTCACCTCGAAGCTATGCCTTAGGGCTCAAGGGTTTTAGGGGTTCAGGGTTTAGGGTTTTTGGGTTTGGGGGCTGTGGGTTTATAGGGCATAAGTGCTTGGGGTTTGCGAATCGAACCCGAAGCCTAGACGGAAGCCTGGACGAAAACCGGGACGCCGAACATGAAGCTGGCCCGGAGTTCAAGTTCCCCCAAGGCTCTAAGGACTCATTAATTTAGGGCTGTTGGGCCCAATACCATGCTATATAAGGCTTTGGGGCTATTTTGAGCCTTCGGGTTCGTGACAAGAAAGACTTGTCGAGTTTTCAAGCGTAACAAGCCGTCAACTCTTTTCACCACCCCGAAGTATTCAAATGCACCTGTATGAGCTGTACGAACCTGGAAACTTAGAGGCCCTGGAAAACCCTAGACACGAAACCCGAGACCCTGTAAAACCCTAAACACCTAACACCCCTGCACACTTATTGGATCCTAAGCCCCCTAGCTGCCAACCCCTATAAGCCACGGAGAACCCGAAATAAGTACTAATGTTGATGATAGAAATCCTCAGCATTACCTTAAGCACCCTAAACTATGGGAAGTATGGTATATGCCTTATAATGGACCCTAAACCCTAAACTATGGGAGGTATGGTATATTCCTGACTATGGGTAATGCAGGATTTATATCATCAACACTACGTCACACTCGGTCTTAACCCCTTTCCGGAGGCTTCCTCTTCCTCGATGTGCGCTTTATGCTCGAGGGTCTACGGTTCAGGATTGTACGGATAAGGCTTAAGGTTCGAGGTTTGAGGGCTTTAGGTCTTTAGGGCTTTAGGATTTAGGGTTTTGTAGGGTTTTTTAGGGTTTAATCTGTAGGGGTTAGGGTCAAACGCTGAATCTAAGCTCGGAAACACCTTCCAGTCGTCTTGATTTCATGGCCTCTCTGACACCCAGAGACTCCAATATCCTTGAATTAAAAGCCATTATCGTGTCATTTGG
>CAJNJA010019598.1:1304-35042 GCA_905231915.1 Symbiodinium necroappetens
TCTCCCTAATACTACCTAGGACTAGGATCTATGTTATGGCGAGGTTAGGCCTAGCCGTGAGACTCTCAGCGCTACACCCCCTTGGGCCTAAGACGAGCAGGCCTGTCTCCAGCGACTTTGCACGGTTTAGGGTTTAGGGTTTAGGGGTACTGTATTTTGGGCAGATGTACTTCAAGCCCTACAAAACTGGACACGCTTGAAGCCAACATAGGACCCTTGTTGCCTTGCTATAGTAGCCCTATAGCAGTAACTCAGTAACCCGTACAGTCACGCTTACAGCACCCCTGAGAACCCTTCTAAACAGCAGCCTGCAGACACACTAAGCCCTAAACCCTAAACCCTAAAACCCTAAACCCTAAACCCTAGACCCACACCAGCTGCCACCGGGGAACGAGCATGTTCCCTGCCATCACTCGCCATGGCTTGCAGTAGGATGTTATGGTCAAGCTCGCATACCTCGGTACGTCGGCGCTACCGAGGAATTAGGGTTCAGGGTTCAGGCTTTAGGGTTTAGGGCTCAGGGTCTAGGCTCTAGGGTTCAGGGTTTAGGGTTTTAGGGTTTAGGGTTTAGGGTTCAGGGTTTAGGGTCTATAGAAACTGTATAGGGTTTGGGTCTGGGGTTTTGACCGAAAGCTTTGACCGAAACGTGTTGAGCGGGTTGTGTTTTTGCTTTTCATTTTTGATTTTGGGACATTACGTCCCGGAACGAAAAAGCGAGACTCAACAGAGATAAGCCCTAGATCGCGCATACCTGCACAGCAAACATGCAGGCCCCCCAATCCATCCTTTTGTGTGTTGGCGCTTAGGACAGGGGGAACGAGTAAGGCCTTAGGCTCTACTCAGGGTGCGCAGGGAATCCAGGAGCTGAGAGCAGCCTTTATGCATCATCCTAAACCCTGAACCCTAAACCCTAAAAAGTCATGAAGGTCACAGGTGTGCCAAACTTCGCAGCTAGGAACCACAGGAACCACTAGCAACTGTGGCCAAGCTTCTCAGCTCGGGCTTGATTTGCATGACCAGGGCTGTTGTTATTGTTGTTGCCATCACCTCTCTGGCTTTTCTCACTATTCCTACTATTATTGCTATCAGCATTCATAGATGCACTTCGTTTTGCGATCATCGTTAGCAGCTGTTCACAGCTGGGGCGCAGCAGGATGTTCATGCAGACAAGCTTGGTGGACACGGAGGGGATCAGCGGGCAAAGCACGATCAAGGCATTGCGCGTCCTCGGCAAACCGTGGCTGTCGGGCTTCAGGTTCCGGGTTTGCGGTTTAGGGCTTGCTTCGGGATTAATGTAGGGGCCTCAATATGTAGAATAGGGTTTTAGGGTTCATTAAAAATAGTACAATCATACTACGGAACCCTAAGGAAACTCTAGACAGCTAAGCTTGCGGAGCTCTGGGACCGGAGAGGTTGCGGGCTGAGGGGGGATTCAAGCTTAAGAACCCTTTGTGAGCCTATGTGATCCCCAAAAGGGGGTTTAGGGTTTGGGATTTAAGGTTTAGGGGTTTGGGACCACCAAAAGGACACTCTAGTTGCAGGGAACCACACACACACGGCTCTTCTGTAGCACAAGCGTGCTGAGAAGTAGCTTGTGAAATCCCTGGTCAGTTGCTATGCAGTTGAAGTGCACAGAGTTTCGGGTTTTGGGTTTTCTCCTTGTTACCTGTATCAATAACAGTGGTGCGATTTACTGGGAACCCGAAAACACTCTAACTCCCTTTCCAGGTATTCCCCGACCCCAACACCCTACTTCAGCTGAGAGGGGTCAGCCCTGTCGCATTCGGGGATTGGGGCTTGGGGCTTCAGGCCTTATTCGGAGGTTCAACATGAAAAGTTTCGATTCACGGCTGACCGCTACCATTAACTCGTCAACCCCGAAACATTAAAGCCGTCAAACCTTCCTGAACCCTAAAACCAAATAGAACCCTAATTGAACCCTTATGCAAGCCCTGCGGAACCCTGTCACACATCCTGGAAGCCTTATAGAACATGCGTAAACCGTTAACCTCTTTATCGAAGCCCGAAAGAACCCTTTTACAAATTCTTACAAGACCGCAATAAAGCCCCGCCCAGGGGCAGATATAGCACAGAGAAGATTTCAGCCCCTGGACGGACGCGGATATACCTCAGCTGCCGGTTCGGGGCTTTGGGTTCTGGGCTTCGGGTTTAGGCTTCAGGACTTGGGGTTCTGGGCTTCGGGTTGAAGGGTTTGGGGTTTAAGGTTGAGGGTTTAGGTCCCGTCTTCAGGGTTTGGGGTTGTAGGGCTAGGGCTTTAGGGCTTTCCTGACCCTACACCCTAAACTTAAATCCTATGCCCGTAACCCTGAGTCCTAAACCCTAAGGCCCTCACTTCTAAACCCTAAACCCTAAACCCCAAGCCCTAAACCCCAAACCATAAACCCGAAACCCAGAGACTCCAGAGCTCAAACCTTCCAAAAATGGATCTGAGCCCGGGCGAACACGACCGCACAACCAAAGCTACGAGGGTGACCTCGGTCCCACCAGGTAGACAGCTATTATATAGGTAGTTCTCTAGATTCGGGTCCGCCTTAGGGTCCTTTTTTTTAGAAGGGTGCCGTACTATATTGGGGACCCAAAAAGGGACCCTAATTTAGAGAACTACCCATATCATACCCTACAGTACCTTATTATTTTTTACTGTTATATCACATCCTACAGTACCTTACTAGTAGTATATCATATCCTACAGTACATTATATCATATCCTACAGTACCTGCTTAACATCCTTCTAAAAGCAAAGTGAACAAACTCTGATAAAACTGACAATACCCAAAAAAACGTTTACAAAACCCATATGGAGCACCACAAGCCCTATAGCATTGCCAAAACACCTTGTAGTGCACCCATGGCACAGGAAGAACCCGTATACAACCCACTACAAAAGAACAAACGGTACCCATATAACCCCTACAAGCTAGCCCGCGGCACAGAAAAGAGCCTACTAGCCCTGCAAGCCTCACAGGACCGCTAGATACCCCACAATCCCTGTAAACCCCATGGTGAACAAGACAAAAACCGATACAAAACCCAATAAACCCTAAATCCGAACTATAACAATCCCTGGACTAAATAACCCCCAAGGAGCAGGAAAGAGCAGGCACGAACGAAGCGCACATCGGCTTCTTGGAGTCGTCTTGGAAGCTCGACGAGCGTCACCCACCTTGCTGTCTTTACTTTTCTGTGCCATAGGGTTAGGGTTTAGGGTCTACATTTTAAACATTTTACTCTACTGTACTATGTTATCCGATACTATCCTATGCTGTCCCATGCCATGCCATGCTATACTACACCGTCCTATTCTACCCTATGCTATCCTCTACGCTGCTGAGCTGTGCCATGCCATGCCAGGGCTCGCCAGGCCATGTCACGCGATGCTACTCTGCTATGGGATGCGATGCTGTTCTACATCATGCTATACTGATACTGACTATATGGTACTGTACTAGACGAGACTAGACGAAACCATACTCTAAACCCTAAACCCTAAACCCTAAACCCTAACCAGACTCTTTGAGCCTCTGGTAAAGATGCTATACGAGACTTCGAAGTGCCAGCAGGGCCGCGTGCAAATCACCAGGAAGGAGATCGGCATGAGGGTCGCCTTATCTACTCAAGGCTGGCTTCTTAGGGTTTTGGGTTTAGGGCTGAGTTTACGGCTGAGGGCTTAGGGTTTGGGTCTGAGGGGCTTGGGTTTATGGTGTTTGTTGGGCTTAAGGCTTGGGGTGGATTTGGGGTTTGTTGGTGCCAAGGGCCTAGGGTTTAGCGTTTAAGGTTGCTCAGGGAATCCGAAGAAAACAGCACAAGAAACCCTAAACCCTAAACCCGGCACGCTTTCTAGGTACACTACGACAATGGACTCGAATCTGCCCCGGCCACTAACTAAACCCAAAAGCACAACGAAGGATATACTCTTCCCTGAGCACTGAACCCTAAACCGCAACGATGGGTGTGTTCCATGCTGAGTGTATGAACCTGAACCCTGATTCCAGAGATTTGGATATGGATCCTTAAACCACGTTTGGAGTTTAGGGCTTCGGATTCAGGTAGAACCCTAAATTAAAGGGGCCTTGCTAGAAAAACCTGAAAATGACGCTACCCCTGAAATGCGCGTGAAACCCCGTATCGAACTTTCTAAGTTCCTTGACTTTGAAACATACAAGTCGGTCATGAAACTACATGACCCTTCTAAATACGTTTTAAGCCACCTCCCAAAAGGGCCCTTCAGAGCACAAGCCCCTCCAACGATTGCAATCCTTCTCCCATGCTCACCATCTGCGTAGAGCTTTCTATGACTACAAACCAGTCTGGCTTCTTGACCACGACAGGGTTGTTGCCATGGTTCAGGGTCACCATGAAGGGTTGTTGAACGCGACTGGACTCGACGATCATCCACTCGCCAGAGTGCGAGTTCTGCACTGGGCAATGCATCATCCTCATCTCACTGTTGACTGCCGCGCACAAGGTGGCATTGATGGCGTCAGTCCTGATAGATTCTTGACAAGACCAACTTGACGTTGGGACATCTTCTCACCCAAGTCGCCATCCGACAATGTCATCACGATTCGCAAAGCGGCCATTTTGGCGGACAAAAGGTGCTAATGAATCACTGCAATGAATCACTATAAAATAATGCAGGGTTTGGGGATTAAGCGTTCTTTAAATTTGGGGCTTTGGGTTAGAGTCTAGCAAGTCTAGGGGTTCGGTTAAATCACTACACGGCTCAGGGTTTAATGTAGGGGCCTTAACAATTAGAATAGGGTTTTGGGAGTTCCTTATTATAATTACAGAATAATGGGCCCCAAACCCTATTCTAATCAGGGTTTAGACTGTAGGGTTTGCAGCTATTGCTACCGGTACTACTTTGCCACTTGTGTCCGCCGTGACAAATCCGCTATTGCGGGTGTAGGGTTTCGGCTTGCATGTGGGAAGGTCGTTTTCATGCATGGCACGCACTTCATGTATAGAGTACTTGGAGGTTCAGGGTCGTTATAAGTGGGGTCATAAGTCCCCTAATGTGGGCTATACCTAAAGTTACCCTAACCCTAAACCCTAAACTTTAAACCATTATCACAACAAATGAAACTCAAAGGAGAGTGGCCCTGTTCTGATCCTCTAGGCTTACCCACGCATCGCACAACCCGAACCACGAAGTAGAACATGGCAGCAATATAGGGGGCTTAATAATTAGAACATGGTTTTGGGGCACATTGTACTATATAAGATTATATAAAGGAACCCCCCAAAATAGTATTGGTACTTCTTCAAGCCCCTACATTAGCCTTTTTATGCAGCTCCCTACCCAGGACCCGAAAGTTCGGGCATTGAGGGGTTTACGATTTGGGCTTAGGGGTTTAGGGGCTTAGGGTTGGGGGATCTCCAGCCAGAAGGCAACTCCGCCGATAATGCTCATGTGCAGATGCTCGTCCTCCGGACGAAGATCTTTACGGTGCGAAGTAGTCCAGAAAAGTATGGCATGGCATGGTGTGCTATAGCACAATCTGAGAAGCCCTCCTAAACCCCAAACCCTGAACCCTCAACCCTAAACCCTAGAACTCGGGAACCGTTTGGGGCCTGGGCTTCGGATAGCGTTTCAGAGCCCGGAAATTTAGGCCCTGAGGTTTTCTGGGAATTAGGCTTCAGGGTTTAAGGGGGTTTAGGGTTTAGCGGTTTAGGGTTTAGGGGTTTAGCGTTCAGGGTTTATGCTTTAGGGTTCAGGGTCCAGGGGTTTAAGGTTCGGGGTTCAAGATTTTGGTTGTTTTCTTACTTAGGCTGGCTCAGGGCAGCTTCACGACTTCGGGCTGTCACGGCCTGGGGCTTGGGATTATCGGTGCCTTTACGATACCACCAACATCGTGATATAATTTGTTACATCCTAGGACCTGTTCTAACTGGAATACGATGTATGCTGTATAAGTACGACCTACAAGAAGATGTTCTAGCCGGACACTAGGTTCGGGACTGCCGTCCAACAATCCCAAACTTCCGAATGGACTTAGGGTTTAGGGTTTAGGGTTTGGGGTTTAGGGTTCAGGGTTCAGGGTTTAGGGTTTAGAGTTTAGGGTTGGGGTTTAGGGTTTAGGGACTTCTGAACCAGGAACAAAAACAACCAGCCTTGGAGCAAACAAAGCCTACGAAGCCCCAAAGCAAAGCATAATGCCGTGAAGCACCCCGACCCCGTAATATACAGGCTTGCATAATCCGCAGGATTACCACCTTGTAGACCCCATATCCAGAACTAGACAACAATATGCCGTAATGCATTCCGAAACCCTAAACCCTAAACCGTAAACCCTAAACCCTAAACCCTAAACCCTGAACCCTAAACCCTAAACCCTAAACCCTAAACCCTACGCCAATCGTTCAGGCCCTGGCCTTACGCTTTCCCATTGGGCCCCTCAACCCGAGTCCTGCCCATCGCAAAACACGGTGTGGTATTCTTGAACCGTGGACCTCCGGAGTAGTTCAGAGCTTCCCTAAACCCTAAACCCTAAAGGCTTCAGAGTTTTAAGCGGATTTTTGGGGCTTAGGTCTCTTCTTGCGATGTGAGCTTCAAGGTTTGGCGATTTAGGCTTTTGGGCACTAGGGCCTTTTTGGGTTTAGGGTTTAGGCTTTTGGGTTTAAGGGTTTAGGCGTTTGGGTTTAGGGTGTAGCCTTTTGGGCTTTAGGGCCTTTTTGGGTTTTAAGATCGAAGTTTCAAAAGCGGAGTTCGGCTCTCTTTCGTCTATTCAGGAGCCTCCGGCTTCGGGGTAGCACCCAGAGGTCCCAGTAGCCACTTAACTAAGGCATGTGGGTTTAGGGCTTCGGGTTTAGGGTTTAGGGTTTATGGGGTTTGGGGTTTAGGGTTTGGGGCTGGGGACCTTTGCTAAATTCCTTAGTAAAGGGGCGTTGGGATCTCCGGGCAGTGGCTTCACACTCTACTCGGCTTGTGACCTTGAACCACATGTCATAAGATGATATCGCTGCTTCCTGAGGCTCTATACCCTATACCCTATACCAAACACGCCGACTTGCAACCAAACTCCGGTTCATGGCAACACCCCGGAGAAAACAGCCCAAGTCCTGGTAACTTCATTCCCCAACCCTGGGCCTGGAAAGACGCAAGCCCCGGGGCCTGCAGGAAGCCATAAAAACCATGCAAGGATCGCTGAAAACCCTCCTGAAGCCAAAGACCTATCGCCTCAAGACGGCCTATAAGAGACCCCGGTGCGAAACCCCAAAAACTCCAAAGCAAAACTCTGAAACCTTCGGCCGTCGAAGACGCTGGGCCTCCCGTTGGGGTGGTAGTTGCACTGGAAGGGGGCCAGGATGGCAGTGAACACGGAGATGTAGAAGATCCTGGGCAATATTTAGGGGTTTACGGTCTAGGGTTCAGGGGTTTAGGGTTTAGGGTTTAGGGTTCAGGGGTTTAGGGGTTTAGGGGTTACGGGGTTTAGCGGCTTAGGGTTGAGGGCTACCGTCAATTCTCAAGCAGGGTTCTATTAGGGTTACATGTCGGGCTCAGGCTTCAGCGGATCCCCAGATCAAAGGTAGCACCCTGAACCCTAAACCCCTAGGGGTTAGGGTTTTGGGGTTAGGGTTTAGGGTTTAGGGGTTTAGGGTTTATAGAAACCTTAGAGGGGCTATCCATAGCATGCTGGAGACTCAGAAGCTCGGCGGTCCTCTCAGAGCTCAACTTCATCGCGGAAACTAGGGAAAAGCAAGGGTTTAGGGTTTAGGGGGTTAGAGGGTCCAGGGAAAAAGCATCGAAGTCTGCAGCCCAAAGCCGCAAAGCGCCGAACCCGCCAGCCTTGCAACGCCTGACCCTTTGGGCTGAAATAACTAGTTGAGAACTCAGCTGCTTAACGTAGTAATGCCAAACCCCTCAGGTGGAGAACGAAGCTGCTAGTACTCAGCATTCAATCGTAGACCCAAAACACAGGGTTTTCGGGTATGTTGTACCAGTGCTTCATTAGGAGAAACTTGCGGGTGTTGCTTTTACTCAAACGGGCGCCGTGCTGCTTGACCCCTAATCCTAAATCCCGCATGGTACCCCAGATAGACGCTTACGTGGAACTTAGGGCTTAGGGTTTAAAACCCCTTACTCTCTGGTGTGAATTGGGCCGTGGGGCAGAAACAAAGAGCCGATTGTCCGCAGCAGCTGACCTCTGCTGCAGGCAGCTTAAGGCTATAAGACCTACTTGGAGGTCCATGGCTAGTTAAGTAGTTATGAGTCCCCTAGTATTTGTCATAACTAGAGTTGCCCCCCCAACCCATACGTCCCCACTCATGACTAGACATGAACCTCCAATTAGACCCTAAACCCTAAAAGAACCCTGAAAGGAACCTAACTAGCCATTACGAATATAGGGGCCTTACTAATTCGAACAGGGTGTTCAGGCCCCGTGATACAGCAAATATAATGAGGCACCACCAAACCCTATGTTATATCACAGACCCTCAGGACCACAGGAGGAGGATGGACCCTCCAGAATGTAAGGCCTGAAAGAAGCCTCGGGGGTTTAGAGTTTGTAGGGTTCAGGGTTTGGGTTTTCAGGGGTTTAGGGTTTCAGGGCTTAGGGTTTCAGGGCTTAGGGTTTAGGGGCTTAGGGGCTTACGGTTTAGGGGGAGAAGCTTGCGGTTTGCTGCTCAAGGGCCGTGTACGGCCTTGGGTCCAGGGGCTCCCATCCCCGCAGACACTTGTAGTAGGGTTTAGGGTTTAGGGTTTAGGGTTTAGGGTTGTTGTCTCGGGGTAGTAGCAGCTGCAGCAGCAATATCAGTAGCACCAGTAGCGGTAGCAGTCTGAGCAAGGAGAAGAAGAACAACCCTCCTGCACCCTAAACCCTGAGCCCCACACCCTAAATAAACCCTAAACCCTAAACCCTGAACCCTGAACCCTAAACCCTAAACCCTGAACCCCTAAACCCTAAACCCTGAACCCTTACTTCATGGATCGAGGGGCTGATTTCCAGATCGCCCTTCCTCAGATTTCCCTTGAGCAACAGATTGACACCATGCCTCGCTTGGTTGCACAGTTAGGGGGTTTAGGGTTTAGGAATGATAAGGACTTCTTTGACAAGTTTACGTGACAGCTTGGGGCTTCGGTTGTTTAGGCTGTTCATGAAGCCATAAATCTAAGCCCTATATAAACCCTAAATCCTAAAGTCTAAACCCATGACCCTCTCCTTCACACGTGTATATTATTAAAACCCTATGAACTTTTTGGCCAAATCCCCCCCTCCCCCCGAGGGTCGGGTCGAGGGTTTGGGTGTAGGGACGTTGGGTTTAGGGGTTCGCTTGGGGATTAGGGGTGAAGGGTTTAGGGTTTAGGGGCAAGTAAGGTTTAGATCCTCTGAAACACAGCACTTGTCAATCTGCTTATGATGATCGCAAAGCAGGGCCCGCGGTAGGGGTGAGGACTTTTGCTCGATATCAGCTGCACGGCTGGCAGTCTGGGGTGTACGAGCGTTATGGAAAGCTGATCTCGGGGGGGTGAGGGCAGCATATGACCTGGAAAGTATCTGCCTAACTGCATGTATGTATATATGCGGGTACACGCACACACGTGTGTACACAAATAAACTACATGTCCATGTATGTTTCAAGCTCTGGCCGTCTGGAACAGAAACCCTTAGGCTTATTCCAATCAGCCACTGTTGAGGAATCCTGCTTGTAGATTTTTGGCTCCTGTCAACAAATTAGCTTGACCAAAGCATCATCGCTCTCTCCAAAACCGCCTGTGTCATATGTAGACAGCCGTCTCAATGCCGTGAAGAATCTCATTGTAGAGCCGTTGCTGGGCTAGATGTCCGAAGTGTCAAGACACGTAACAGGGGGTCTCCGGCGTGCTTTCTATCAAGCTTACACATACGCAGGCAAGCACGCGCCGGCAGCATGAAACCCCAACCTAAACCCCACCAACTCTTGAGACTGTCATATCAGGGTTCGACTTAGGAATCTCAGGCGGGGCCTGGAAACTGCTCACGGCTTGGGGCCAGGTTCATCACATTGAGTCACGAAGTCCAGGGCTCAGGCTTTAGGACTTAGGGGGGTTTACGGTGTTAGGGCCTAGGGTCCCTGGGTCATGTCATGGGGTCTAGGGTTTAGGCTTTAGTGGATTAGGCGTCTAACGGTTTAGTGGTTTAGGGCTTGGGCTTTTGGAGGCCTCGCTGCTACTGTCAAGCAGAGAGCCCAGGCGTGCAGGTGGATGAAGCGCGAAACTCAAGACCCCAAACCTAGACCCTCAACAAAAAACTGAAGCCCTAATTCCGGAATCTGACAACCCTAGAACCCTGCAGCCGGCAAGCATTGTAGAACCTTTATGCATGAACGGGGTTTAGGGCTCAGGGCTTAAGGTTTAGGGCTTACAGTTTAGGGCTTAGGGAACAAGCTTGAAGGTGTAGTGTAGGGCTTAAGGTTTAGGGTTTAAGGCTTTGGGTTTAGGGTTCAGCAGCTCCGATTAGCTGGGCTCCGAGCTTCAAAGCCAATACCCACTCGCCCAAAGAATCCCCCAACATCAGAAATTAAGTTTTTGTATTGACCTGCCCCACCCTACCCTCAGACCACCCTAAACCCTAAACCCTAAACCCCACTTCACAACTCGAACCACAAGCCTGGAACCCTAAGACCTAAACCAGGCCAAACCGGAACCCTAAGCCCTAAACCTGAACCCTTAAGCCCTACACCTGGAATCCTATGTTCCTGTCATGCCTCACCCCACCCTGAGACCACCATATGACCACAAGCCACGAGTTATAAGACAAAGCCACGAGACGAGGTATGGGACAAAGCCACGCAGAATAAAAAGTTTAAAACACTCTCAGTAGCGAAGCTTGAGAAGAAACCGTACTTGTCCTGCAGCCTAGGGGATCCAGAGCTTCACCCCTTTACAGTAGCCCAAAACGGCTAGGAAGGGATTTAGGGTTTGGGCTTTGGAGTTAAGGGTTCAGGGCCGACAGAACCGATGGCAAAACACTCGCACTGAAGTGCCCGAGGTGCAGGACCACGACCACGCAGACGAAGATAGGAGCAATTAGGCTCCTGCCCGAGGTTTTGCTCTAATCTCGGGGCTCTTAAACTGCAACCCTAAAACAAGACCTCCTCGGGCCCTACAACTGACTTTAATTCTAGTACTCGTCTTCGTCGTATTGCTCTTATTCTTATGATGATGAGTACGATTATGATGATGTTCACCATTATTTCTTGAAAAAACTCCATCAAATCTTCTCAAAACTCTTATAGACATTCACTCAAAACTCTTATAGACATAGAACCCTTCAAGAACCCTATAAAACGACCAAAGAGAACCCTCAAAGCCGACCTCGTGGCGCTCGCTTGAGGTTTTTTCGGGTTCGGGCTTACTTCGACTCTTGGGTTTCGGGCCTTCATGTCTAGGGATTTAAGGCTTCTAAGGTTTGGGGTGTAGGGCTTCTCAGGTTTAGAGTTTAGGGGATTTAGGGTTTGGGGTGTAGGGGTTTAGGGCTTAGGGTTTAGGGTTCAGGGGCCTAGGGCTTAGGGTCTAGGGTTTCAGATTCTGTTGCACGGTTCAGGGTTTAGCGTGAAGGTCCCTAAAGCCTAAGCACTAAACCCTGAGTTGAACCTTAACCCCTCGGGCTTAAGCTTTCAGTTTGGGTCCAGAGTCTTGGTATTTCGCTTTGGGAACTGCGGATGGGCCTCAAGAAACCTAAAATTCTTGGAAACTCGAAACACCCAAAAAGTGCACCCTAAATCCTAAACCCTAAATCCTATGTACCCGCATAGAACCCTTAAGAGAGCCCTTAAAGGAACCCTAACCCCTTCTTTCTCGTGCGCCCGGGATAGCGAAACGGGATGCTGAAATATAAACCCATTCGAAGAGGGGCTTGAGGTACGTACATTCTAGTACGATTGTACCGGGGGCTAACTGATTCACCCGGGAGGATTCTGGGTCAAGGGGTTTTGGGTTTCGGGTATAGGGTATAGGGCTCAGGATTTGGAGCTTCAAGGCACAGGGTGTAGGGGCTCAGGATTTAGAGTCTAGAGTTTAGCGCGCAGGGCTCAGGAGCTTGAGTTCAGGGCCTGAGCCTGTCCATCCCAGGGGTATGGGGCTTGGGCTTTTTGGATTTTTGGGGTCCGAGGCCGTTGGCCTTTTGGGGGTTTACGGGCCCCTGGGTTTTATGCAAAGCTGCTCTTTGTGGGGGGGGGGCTTCCTGAGAACAGGGGTCACTGATGTCTTAACGTAAGGAGGATCCCTGGCTGTCGGAAACGTCCCTGTCCGTGCCTCAAAGCATATTTGAAGACGGGCCCCATGCTGGTGAAGCAGCTGATGGACAGCCTGAGGCCACAACGACGAGAGAAAGAAGCCACAAACATCAAGAGCCATGAGTCGCACAGCTGAGGCCACGATGTCTGCGACACCAAAACCCTAAACCCTAAACCCTAAAGCCGGGCCTACCGAAACCACCTTTGGCTAACCCCCAACTGCGACGAACCCTGAGACTCATCCTAACAAAGCCTCACGCCGCAAACCCCGGGCCCCTAACCTGATAAAGAAACCTTGGGTCTTTATTAAGGTTCTTCAGGGTTTAGGGTTTAGGGTCTTGGGTCTTTATTCGGGTTCTTCATATGGATCCAAAGATTTTGGGGTTATTCAGCCAAGGTTTCCGAATCGGGTTCCCGCGAACATTAATCCCCCTAGACCCGGTGGAACAAAAGACGAAGCCCCAAAACGCCGAAAAGCCTGGTACAAATCCCTAAACCCTACACCCTAATATGAAACCCTTGAAGCGAAACTTGCAAAAAAAAAGACCAAGGCATGCTGTCTGCCAAGGAAAGAAGCATGTCCAGATTCAGGGACATGAGCTCAAAGAGATTCCTGAGTGTTCGTTCTTGTTGAAGTGGTATGGGCAATTTGAGCTTCAGGTTACGAGCTTTGTAGGGCTTAGGGTTTCGGGTTTAGGGCCTAGGGTTTAGGGTTTAGGGTTTAGAATTTCAAAACAGTTCTATAGCTTTTCACATGGCACCCTTGGGCTCTGCCTTTTTTTGATAGGGCTCGATTTCAACGTTTAGGGGTGTAAGGCTGTTTACTCACCATTTAGGGTTGGCGGGTTCGGGAATTGCGGCTTTCCTTTCGGAGTTTTAGGGTTTAGGGGCTAGGGTTTCGGGCTACTGGGTTTGACCCTAAGGCTGCGGGCTGTTCGCGTACCGCAACCTACTGTACAGAACCTTCCTTTCTTTCTGTCTTATGAAGCATGTCAAAGCTTCGCTGACTATGTGCCGCACGAATGGTGCTTCAATACTCAACAAGAAATAGCAGCCTTCCAAGATGTTCATGAAATCTGAACCCCATACTATCCTAAACCCCAAACCCTAAGCCATCACCCTATGCTCTAAACCCTAAACACTACACCCGGAAACAATGCGCTTCGGCAAGGAACAGGATGCTGACCACTGGCTCTCTCCAGCTGATCCGGAACTTCTGGATCACAGTCAGCTTCTGGATGACCGTCACCAGCTGACCTATGGCTTAGGTTTTAGGGCTTGGGGTCTGAGGTTTGAGTGTTCGAGGTGTAGCGGTTCAAAGTGGGGACTGCACAATGACTGACAGCCATTGAAAGCTAAGGCAAGCTCGTTTTCTATGTCATCGTTACTCACTGCTAGCAATATCGATGTCGTCACCACCATCGCCATCATCGTCGTCATCATCTTCATGTTCTTCATCACCAGCAGCAGAGCAGCAGCGTCTGGACAAGTTCAGACCGCGAGACCGTGCCCACGCTCGCAAAGTCACAGAACCAGCCCTAAACCCTAAACCCGAAAAATGCTGCTGCTGCCAGATCAAGGTCGCGAGCTAACAAAGACGCAAAAAGCGTGAACCCTATACAACAAAGCCTGCGTGGCGGCAAGCTGGGACATGAGCTTTACTACAGCATTGGCAACGCGAACTCCCGACTGTCTTACAAGGGGTGCTGAGCCCTTGAAAGAAGAGCCACAGTTTAGAGAAGAGCCACAGTTTAAAGAAGAGCCACAGTTTAAAGAAGAGCCACAGTTTAAAGAAGAGCCACAGTTTAAAGAAGAGCCACAGTTTAGAGCTCAGCCACTTCCTGAACTTTGCGATAGCCCTGAACCCAGAGAGCCCAATACCCTTTCTTAAAGAACGCATCAGTAAATCATACTAACAAGCCTTATATACCGGTTTAAATCCCTGGTCAAGTCTGCCGTTTAGGGTTTAGGGCTTAGGGGTAACATCTTCATAATGACCTAAGCAATACTATTTCCAGCTATTCAAGCTTCTATAACCCTAAACCCTAATACTTTAGCCCTGACCAATTTTTGTTGGCTCTTGTTCTTCGTTCTGGTGGTCTTTTTGAAATCTTTAGTGTTTAGGGTCTAGGATTTAGGGTTCAGGGTTTAGGGTTCAGGGTCCCGTGCTTCTTAAAGCTCCTTCAGCCCTAAACCCGATAGCCCTACATTCAAGCACGAATCTCTCCACCCGAACCCCTGAACTCCAGTAACCCTAAGGCCCAAAGCTCCTGACTCTAAAGCCTCAAAGGGCCCTACATCCTGAAAACAACAGAGGCCGCGGCTGAGCCCCAGAGCGATAACGAGCAAATGCCCCGGCTGTGTATTCCGCTCGCCCTCGCGCATGAGAAAGTAATACCTGGCTGCGTGTGGGGTTTGGGGCTTCAGGGTTTTAGGGTTTAGGGTTTAGGGTTGAGGCTGGCTGTGTGGGTTTTAGGGCTTTGGGGCTTTGGTAGGCATGGCTTAGGATTCGAGGCGTCACAGGGTTTTAGCAAGTTAGCGGGCAGAGAGCCTGAAGCTTGTCGGGCATCAGGGTGCTTGGAGCTCGAACGGGGTGGTTCAGAAAACACATGTATACGTCCCTGCAAAAGAATCCACAACCCGAAGAAGGAACAAACTACAAAGCTACCCAAGAGCCGTATCATCTACGTGGCTTTTATGTACGTGGAAGGTGCCGACAGGGATTATAGCACCCTAAACCCGAAGCCCTAAACACTAGATAGTAGCCTAAAAGGTTCAAGGGCTACGATCTCGTGGTGCGGGTTTAGCGCTTTGCGTTTGGGCGTGCAGGGTTTCGGGTCGAGGCTTGCCTTTAAGCTTTAGGGTTTCGGTTTAGGGATTAAGCCTAAACCCCTAAACCCTAAACTCTAAACCCTAACTTTCTAATGTATATCTAAGTGTTATATCTATTCGCGGTCATTTTAAAACCGCTCTCGCCGAAATCGCGGTCAGTCAGCACCGTTCTCGCCACAATCGCAGTCAATGGGCACCATTCTGGCCGCAATTCGGCACTTTCTCGCCGGCTCGGGGCTAGCCTTTAAAAAGGTCTAGGATTTAATGCTCCGGGCTGGCCGTGTCTAGGGTTTAGGATGTATGGCTTGGGTATTTTTCAACGTTCCAAACATCAAGCTCGACTAGATACTGCTTAAACCCCAAACCCTAAACCCTAACCTGCCAGGGCACAGGCCGACGATGGCACTTACGGCGATGAGCAAGAAGAACAACAGCAGCGCGTAGTCGCCTCCCGAGAAAACAAGTTCTGGGCTCAGCGTTTAGGGTATTTAAGGTTTAGGGTTTAGGGCTTTGGGTTTAGGGTTTAGGGCTTTGGGTTTAGGGTTTAGGGCTTGGGGGTTTAGGGTTTAGGGCTTGGGGGTTTAGGGTTTAGGCTTTAGAGCTTTTTGTTTAATGTGTGTTGGGTTGACTCCTGCCCTTACAGGCACACACATGGTGAGACAAATGCGAAACCCTCGTAGACGACGAACTTCATTCCAACATGTAGTCGGGCAGAAGGGCATTCTTCACGAAGTTCAGAAGTCTCCAGGCCCAATCATCATCAGGTGGCTTTAGGGTTTAGGATTTAGGCTTTAAGGTATTTAGGGTTCAGGGTGTAGGGTACGTGTGACACATCTTGGCCAGAGGGGGGGGGGGGGGTCTCAACTGCCGGGTTCAGGCTTAGTGTTAAGATCTAAGTTATGGTAGGGCTATCTACACCTCAGACAGTTAAAGATTCTGGGGCTCAGCCTTGCTGATCTTGCTGGTCTCCTGAGTACAGGGTTGGAGTGCTTCACCAAGGGATTCCAACATCTCAAGATGAGTGCCTCCATTAATGGAGCTTGGGGCCTATGGACCTTCCAAAGGCCTTCAAAACAATGTCCCTCATCTAGAGTATTCGGCACAGGCTTTTTCTCTTGCAACGTGTTTGGATGTCCTAAACCCTGAAACGCCCAGCCTGTTCACCGTGCGTTCTATCTTTTCAACCTCGCCCACACCCTCGCATCATCCCCTCACACTCCGTTCTAAAGTTGAAACAGCCTCAGGACATCTTCACAGCCCAAGCACCGACAACATAACGACTTACAAGGCCCGACAACATCCTACAGCACATACCTAGAGAGCCACAAACCGAGCACCCAAAACCTTACTCCTAATTCCAAAAACCCCGACGAACCCTTAAACCTCGTGTCAACGAGCCTCGAAGCGTCAAGCACGACGAAATCCGAACACTAGAACGCTGGCGGTTGAGTGTAAGGCACTGCATTCCGGACATGTCGGGCGCAGGATTCGGATGACAGAACTTCTTAGGCTCCAGGCTTTCTGTGGGCTTAAACCCCAGAACCCTGAACCGTGACACCCGTAGTGTGGAATCTCCAGGCCGAACCCGAAACCCTGAAACCATGCGGAATAGTATTTCCCTCATAGCCCGTGCAAGAGATAATGCACCCGAAACCTGATCCAAACATTGCCAAACTTAAACCCTTCACCCTGGAAACCCTAATGTAGGGGCCTTAATAATTGGAATAAGGTTTTGGGGTATACTATACTATATCTATAATAAGGAACCCCCAAAATAGCATAGGTAACAATTAAGGCCCCTATATTATCCAGGGGCACTCTGGCCTCCAGCGCAGTCCCAGCAGTAGCCAGCGTCGACGGCCCGAAGCCCCGGGAGGCAATCGTAGCAACTCACCTTCCGCTTTTGGGCGTCGGGCTTCCACGTTTTCCGGCTCTGGGGAGGATGCATGGCTTAGGGCCTATAGGGCTTAGGGCTTAGGGCCTATAGGGCTTAGGGCTTAGGGTTTAGGGTTTAGGGCTTAGGGTTTAGGCTTTACGGTTTTGCAAGGGCTTGAGACACCCTCGAGGACGTGGTCTTTGCGGGCTGTAGGCTTAGGGCTGGCTCGGGTTTGGGATTCAGGGCCCGGAGCTTGGCCATTAGGACTCACCCGAAACGCTCAGGCCCAACTACAAAACCAACCCGAACGTGCGAAAACGCGAACCCTACACGCCAAAATACCTTTACCTACAAGATGCCGAGACTCCCCAAATCTCAGAGACATAAACCCTAAAATCACGCTCCGGGCTTGAGGGTGTAATACTTCCAGACTCTTGCATCAAGCAATACCCGACTACCCTCAAAGCCCTATATAGCAGAGTAATATTGCAAACTGTATGATCTATCATGCTCTAGTATACGAGGATACTATTGTGAAGGATCGCTCAAGGATGTCTAGCTGGGAGCCCTGTTTTTGCGATTTGGTGCCACGACCCTAAACCTTGAACCCCAAACCGGATAGCTCTAGTACCTAAACCCCTTAAACCCTAAACCCTAAACCGTGGCTCTAGTCCCCCCAAGGCAAGTGGCGCTGTCAGTGTTCCGGCCAGGAGCGCAAGTCCCCGGTTGGCCCCCTGGGCAGCGCAGCTTGTTCCCGAAGCACTCGTAGACTTCTCCTGAACCGCTGGTGGCTTCGGGTGGACACGGGGTGCGGGATTCCCATAAGAGAGGCGGAATACTTCGCACGATTTTGCCGATTGTTTCTCCGATTGTTGCCATAGAATCGCTGCATGTGCCTGAGAATCTAAACAGATATGTGCGTGCATATCTATAGACGCACATACACATACTATTATGAGTTAGCTAGTGGGCTAGTTCGTTGGGTTGGTTTAGTTATCTATTTGAGCTAGTTGGCTAGCTAGACAGCAAGCCAGCCAGAGCCCGCTCCTTCGTTAGATGCTCCGTCAGATAGTCCATTAGTTAGGTGGTTCGTCAGTTAGCTCGGCCAGAGCAAGGTGGGAAAGGTTGGGTAAAGGTAGGTTAGACTTAGGTTATGTCAGCTTAGGGTAAGTTATAGCACTCCCCACAACCCCAAACCCTAACCCCAAAGCCTAGCATGGGGGCCTTAACAATTAGAATAGGGTCTTGGGGTATATATTATACTAAAATCTAGAACAAGGAACCCTCAAAATGGTATAGGCAATTATTTAGGCCCCTGTGCTAACCCCCTGCCATTTCTACAGGGCCTGGTGTGTCCAGCGCGGAGAAATAGCCTGGAAGCACCGTCAGCAGTCCAGAGCCGGGGCAACTCGATCCTGGCACATGTGGCTTTAGGGTTGTCATTTTCAAAGTAGGGTTTAGGGTTTTGGCTTAGGTTTAATGTTTGGGTGCCAATAACGTTTTGACCGAAACGTTTTGACCGAAAGTTTTGGTTTCTGGAACTTGATTTTGAATTTGGGGCTGGGCTGGGCTGGGCTGGGCTGGGCTGGGTGGGCTGGGCTGGGCTGGCGGGCTGTGCTGGGCTGGGCTGGGCTGGGCGGGCTGTGCTGGGCTGGTGGCTGGCTGAGCGGTTTGTGCTGGGCCATCGTGGGTGGGTCGACTTGCTTAACCCTGAAACGGACATTGGTTTAAAAGAAAATGGAAGGTTGTGTTCCGACCGAAAAAATTTCGGATGGCCAACAACAACAAGCAAGTTCTATTTATTTCTTTCTTGAGAGTTTAGGGTTTAGGGCTTCTAGGTTTAAGGCTTTGGGTTTAGGGTTTATCAAGCTCCGGGTGTGTAAAATTTCGAGGGCTTCGAGGGCTGGTTGGGCGAAAAAGGTTGGTTTAGGGTGTTCATGCTTCGGATTTTCACGGTTTCTAGCCTGTCAGGTGAGAAAGGTGTCGGAGGTTAGAGTTAGAGTTTCTTTTAGGGTTTATGGGCTTCAGGAACTAAAGATTTCAGAAATATTTTCAAGTGTACCATGGCTTTGGGGCTGCTGTTGTCTCTGGGGCTGGAAGGGCTAAGGCGCAACGTTCAGCTTTGGGCTTTTAGGGTGCCGGCGTCTCGATGCGTCGTGCTTTGGGGTGTAGGGTTCTGGGGTCCTGGCTGCTCCGCGATTCTAGGATCTCTTGGCGGCGCATGTAGCGGCAGAGGCTTTCCGACTTTCAGATTGAGGCTGTGGGCTTTGCGGGGTGCTGGTCTAGAGAACGCAACCCTACTTGTGGGGAATCTTCGGGGAACTGAAGATGTACCTTTGGGATTATATAGGGCCATATAGGGTTTAGGGTTTAGGGTTTAGGGATAATAGTACACCAACTGAGTTAAAAGTTACCAATCCTACGACTTAGTTAGAGAACTAAGCCCTGGCCCTAAACCCGGCAAGACCGAGCCTTCCATGCATTTCTGGCACTGGCCATTGTGCAAGAAGTAGCCCTCTACCTTGGACACGCGGATCCGAAGCTCTCGAGAACCCTAAACCCTAAACCCTAACACTAAAGTACTATACTATACTACAATATACCATAATATACTATAACATACCATCATATACTATCTTATACTTTGATATACTATGATATACTATAACATACTATAACCCTCAACACCTTAAATCCCAAACCACAGAAGCTGTAAACCTCAAAAAGCCTAAATCCTGAACACTCCAAGCCCCAAATTCAAGGAGCAGCGAAATGGACGCCAAGACAATTCGGGGTGCTGCTGTTTCCCCCAAGACTCTAAGGACCATATTCCAGCACACAGGGACAATGCTCCCAATGCCTTCGGGCGACCTTCACCCTTAAGGCTAACTGGTTTAGGGTTTAGGGTTTTAGGGCTTTGGGTTTAGGGTTTAGGGCTTAACATCCCCAGATTTGCCACCAAACCCCCGGGTTCCAGAGTTGTGTTGGGTTTGAAGTTACAGCTTTGTCAGGCTTTCGGGGCTCCTTGGCTTAGAGCGCAAGTTCCTGTTTAGGGTTTCGGGCTTACGGCTGAGGTTGCTGGCTTTTTGTGGTCTTAGGACTGTTTCATGCTTTGCCATTAGGAATTGAAGGTTGGCGCGACTAATTTCCTACGCCCCACCGCCAGACGCGCCCAGTTCAAGATCGGATGGGGCGCGAGGTCTCCAACAATACACAATGCAGAGCCAGCCCGGCGTGCACACTTGGCCTGCTGCTCAGCCGCATGCTGTTGAGCTCTCACAAACAAGTGGCATCCGGTCCGAAACGGCCGGAACGGCACGACCGGGTCGAGTCCCGCATTTGCGACAGGAGAGTAGCGCGAACGCGTGTGGGCCTGGGCAAGAGCTCGTCTGCGCACGGGTGCCATGTGGTGACTCCGCTCGCAGCCGGCCGACAGATGCGCCTGCGTCGCCGGCGGGGTGGCGAAATGTTTTGGAAACCCCCCTGCTTGGATACGACTGCATGGTGGCCCAGCGGGTCCAGCGGCTGTGCGCAGCAGCCTCTGGCAGCATAGCAGCTGAGGTAGTCGGGAATATCGAATGGCAGAAGGCACCATCGAAAAGCTCCATCTGCCAGCCCTCGCGTTGCCTAACAAACGAGGAACTGCCCTGCACCCTAGCCGCAACAGGGAATAATTGTCCAGAGTCTAGATCTGCTTTATTGGGGTGTTCAGCCTTGGGGCAAAGTAGAGGTTAGCCGTCCTAATCCCCCTAGCCCGGCGTGCTACACCTGACACTAAACCCTGACTACTGATCATCTTGCAACGTTACCTCCATGACCGTATCATTCTGGTAGAGTCACGACACGGGGAGGTCGTGGCTTCAGTCCACATAGATCTCTACCATGGTAACCTACCCAAATGGAGGGGATCTTCTATAGTTTGCCATAGAACCCTAAACCCTAAACCCCTAAACCCCTAAACCCCTAAATCCCTAAACCCCTAAACCCCTAAACCCCTAAACCCTAAACCCTTACTGCAACCCCTTGGAAAGAGTTCAATCCCAGGTGCACAGACGCAGAAGCTCGGTGAGGACGCACCGGTGATCTGGATCCACTTCTCCTGCGAGGGGACGGCCTTGGGTTTGGGGCTTAGGCTTTCGGGTTTAGGGTAAAAAGTGCCAAATTCAGGGTTTAGCGCTAAACCCTGCAGACCCTATAAGCCCTAAACCTCTTGTGAACCCTAAACCCTAAGCCCTAAACCCTAAACGCTAAACCCTAAACCTTTTGCGATTTAGACATTCGCCATTTTTGCGGTGAGTTTATAGTCTTCGGCGATCGCCGGCTTCTGCGGTTTCTTGGTGCCAGACGCCCTAAAAGGACTGCGCCTAAGCCCTAAACCCTCAACCCGAGTTTCGAAAGAGTGGCGAGCAGTGCAGGCCCCACGCACCCAAGCAATAATTCCAGTTCCCGAAGCTTTAAAACTTTGCCTTGCAACCAGAGTTTAGGGTTTAGGCGGGTTTAGGGTCAGGGGCTTTTGGAGCTTTGGGTTTGGGGTTTAGGGTTTAGGGTTTTGGGAGCTTTGGGTTTAGGGTTTAGGGTTAAGGGTTTCGGAGCTTTGGGTTTAGGGTTTAGGGGTCATGGTTGGAATAGTTCTAATTCAAGTTTCTATTCCTTCTTGAGTCGAAGTACCCAAGAAAACGAAAACGCTACCCAACTATGAGAAAGTTACCTTGAAGCCTGAAGTCATAAGCTGCTTACCTGGTGGCAACAAATGCACTCAAGTGTGACCGCAAGAGAACAGTGCAGACAACACCATGCCTGCATCCGAACGTAAGAACGCCAGGAGGTAAAACCGTACAAAAGCTCAGAAACCCCTTTGAACCTTCACAACCCTACAAGAGCGAGACCTCCCCGCGGTCAATGACTGCGCGGCTCGTCGTCCAAACTTCACTGCCATCTG
The DNA here is from genome assembly GCA_905231915.1 of Symbiodinium necroappetens. Lineage (NCBI taxonomy): Eukaryota > Dinophyceae > Suessiales > Symbiodiniaceae > Symbiodinium > Symbiodinium necroappetens. The sequence goes on from CAJNJA010019598.1 coordinate 23,193, forward strand.
CACAAGGAGTGCACACCTTATCGAGTGGTGGAGGGCTTCCGTTGAGCGTTTAGGATTCAGAATTTATATAGGTTTGAGGTTTAGGGTTTAGGGCTTAGGGCTTAGGGCCTAAGTTTAGGGTTTAGGGTTTAGGGTTTGGGGTGCAGGGTTCGGTTTGGGATTTGGAGTCGAAGATTTCTGCTTCCGACTTCAGGACATTGGGGTTTGGGCTTGGGGTTTTAAAGCTTGTTGGGCTCAGGGTTTACACTTCGGGCTTTTGGGGGGGTTTGGGGGGTTTGGGCTTGGGGCTAGGGTTTGGGATGGACGTGTGTATGTACCTATGTACGTATGTATGTATGCATATATGTAATCATGCCTGCATGCAGGCAGGCATGCATGGAAGTATGTACGTATGCATGTATGTATGCTTACGTGTTAATCTTAATCAGCTGTAGACATAGCAATAACAGTATGAACACTAACAGCTAGAGCAGAAAACGCGTTAAACAAACCCTAAGCCGTAAACCTAAACCTCTAATCCTTAACACCCTAAACGCTGAACCCTAAAAGCTGTTCAGCTAGGCTAGGTTTTGGGCCTAAGACTGCGGTATGGTTGGAGACTTGCAGATACCAGCACAGACAAAAACATGCCTTCAACCAAAAAACACCTCCCAGTGCCCTCCTACCAAGAATCCGGATCGTTCCAAAGGCTTTTTATAGGATTTCAAGCGGGTTTGATGCAGGTTTTAGGCTTAAGGTTCCGCGCTTAAGATGGCTTAAGCCTTCTGGCTCTCGGGATTTTGAGCTCATAGGGCTTTGTGTTTTGGGTTTGGGGGTTTAGGGTTTAGGGTTTGGGGTTTAAGGACGCTGCTCGCTCTCCTTGTGACGAGTAGCTGCTTTGCATGGTGATACTCAGGGATCGGGGCTGGGGCTGTTGCGCTGGAGTGCAGAGACTCTTGTAGACGAGGAGGTTCTGAGATTGATGATCCCGCAAACCCTCGAGTGGTTTATAAAAGGGTTCTGTAGGATTTAGGGCTTAGGGTCAAGGGTAGTTCTAAGTGGGGCTATAATTCAGATCCTAAGGCCGCAGCCTAGAGCCGAAACGCTTTTCTACATGTCCACATGTACGGCGAGGACACCACAAAAGCAACTTCATGTCCAAGTGGCTGTCATTCCGGTTTCATTTGTGTAGCTGCCGAGATCACAAGGATTGCCTTTCCAGCGCACGGCTTTTTTGGACCTTAACCTTGATCTGAGATGCTAAAAGACTGGAGCAGTGTGCAACGGTTATGCGTGGCTTTCAACGGGGCTATCAAGGCACCCTAATCCCAAGCTCTGAAGACTTGTTCGCTCGGAACCGGTGCATCTTACGGTCTCAACAGCTCAACTGCGACAGGGGTCTACGTTTCAGCTTTTGGCTGTTCACTGTCCAGTATTTCAGGGGAACTCAAGATTAACCGTTGGGTTTATATAGGTAGTTCTCCAAATTAGGGTCCCATAGGATCCTTGTATATAATGGTACGAGTACTACTTTGGGGAGGGACCCCAAGGGGACCCTAATTTAGAGAGGTACCCATGTACTTCACTCCAGTACGCAGAATCGCACCCCAAGCTAAGACCGAACAAGGCTCGAGACACTCACTTAGAGATCGTCGATTCCCCAAAAAAGCACTGCACCCTCAATCATGCAATAATTCCTGGCAGTAGATAGGGCTAAAGCCTCCTTACAAAGTTGAATCTCATTTCCACATGAAAGGGACTTTGTCCGCCCGGTGGGGCAATAGCATGAATCGCACTAAGGAACAGCCCTTGTTTTGCGGAGTCGCGGGGCTCGGTTTAAGGTGTTCTGGCTGGGTAGGCCTAGGCTTAATGCGTCTTTCGGCCATGATCAAGCATGACAAAAAGAAGTGTGAAATCCTTGTGGTTAAACGGCCTTCTCGGGCCTAGGGATCTCTTGCTTGAACCTGCAAGAAACTCACAAACCTACCAATCCAGGATGCAGAATTTCAGTGCTTTTGCACCCTGATCCCTAAACCCTAAAACCCGAAAACCCTAAAACCTGAACCGTAGTCTCAACCGACGTCGCAGCACCTCAACAGCTCCCAGGAAACACCCACGCTTTAAAGCGTCTTTGTGCGGTTGATAGAAAACAGGAATTATGGTGCAAAGGGGCTCTTAAAGAGGTTCTAGTGGTTTTATGTCATTTTGTGTTTGGGATTCAGGGCTTCGGGGATCCACAAGGACAAGTTCCTGCGGCCAAGTCACACTCCACCTGCCCTTGTGACGGCGCCACCTGAAGCCGAAGCGGGTGGGCATGGTTTGGGGTTTACTTTGCTTGCGGCTTAGGGGTTTTAATGTTCAGGGCCAGGGTCTTAGACCTGTGGGCCCCAAAGGAGGGCCCAATTGCGAACTGACCATTACCCTAAAACCTAAACCCTAGTAGGGTCGATGGCTTTTCGGTTGAGGCTTTGCGTCTCGGGTTGAGGCTTCCGAAATCCCACGAAGCGAGAGGGGGCTTCGCGCTTAGGGTTTAGGGCTCAGGGTTCAGGTTTTAGGAATCAGGGTTCTGACTATGTTATCCTGTCCGTGCATTTCTCAACTGATGCCTGGCAGGACACTTGCCGGGAATGATGCTGGTGCTGTTTTGGTTTGTTCTTGCTGTTGCTGCTCGTGGCTCGTTCTTGCTGTCGCTGGCTATAGTGGCTATCATAGGTGATGGCAACTTGTCATTGTGACGGTGCCACCGCCGTCGTCGTGGTATGCTTGGGGCCAATGGCTATAGTGGTGACGCTCTTTACATTGTGCTGATTCTGCAACCACTGGATAATGGCATCCACATCGCACGGATGATGATGATGATGATGACGACGACGACGACGATGATGACGATGATGATGATGATGATGATGGCGACGGTGATGATGATGATGATGATGATGACGACGATGACGGTGATGATGCTGCTGATGATGATGCTGATGATGACGATGATGATAGTGCTGCTGATGATGATGATGACGATGATGCTAGTGCTGCTGATGATGATGACGATGATGATAGCGCTGCCGATGATGATGATGATGATGATGACGATGATGATGATGATGATGATGGCAGTGCCGAAGACGATAACGATGATTATAACGATGATGATGATGATGGTGATGGTGGTGATGGTGGTGGTGATGGTCGTGGTGGTGGTGGTGGTGGTGGCGGCGATGGTGATGATGATGATGATTATGGTGGCGGTGATGATGATGATGATGATGGCGGTGATGATGATGATGATGATGGCGGTGATGATGATGCTGCTGATGATAATGATGATGACGGTGATGAGGAGGAGGATCCATATGACGACTGTGAACCTTGTGGCCTTGGTGCTACAATGCTGCCGCTACTGACACTACTGGTGGTTCAGCTGAGCCATGTCAGTAGTGCTACTTTCACTAGCATGCATGTCACACCTTGCTATTGCTGACTACTACTCTACGTGCTCGTCGTGATTGCTAGGTCTCTGTTGTTTTAGATAGCAGTACTGCTGCGTAAGAAGCACCGCTCACTTCTTTCTGGAACACACCCGCAGCCAGCGCTCTAGTTCCCAACACCCTAAACGCACGCCATCGAGCCCTATCAAGCCCTAAATCCTGGAACCAATGGTAGGAGAAGAGCGCTTGTTGAACCCTTATCGACCTATCGAACCCTTTAAACAATGGAACAAGAAGCCTTCTTATAGGGATCCTTAAGAGAACGGAGGTCGACTGAGCCCATGGCCGTGCCCGCATCACATGCGCCACAGGAGGTCTCCCCTTGCAGGCTCTGGGCCTTGCCTGGTTTAGGGGTTTAGGGCATAGGGTTTAGGGCTTGGGGTTTAGGGTTTAGGGTCTGGGGTCTGGGGTCTAGCGTTCAGGTTTAAGGTTAGGGCTTTCTGCAAGAAAGGGACTTATAGGGTGCTTTGCAAAAGTTTCGTCCGATGTTTGGATGTCTTTCTATGAAAGGTTGATGGGTTTTAAGGGTATGTAATACAAGGGATCAAAACAGGTCGGCTCAACAATGCAAAAAAAAGTGTTGTGTGACAGAAAGGTTCTCTCTGAGAGGCTGAAGCACAGCAAGGTGCAGGCGATGTGCATTCTTGTCGGATTCTGCGTAGGTATGGTATTCCAAAAAAGTGCAGCCGTTGTCCCTCAACTTCAAGCCCCACAACGGCAATGCAATGAACACAAAACCAGACGTCTTGATCCTGGCTCTGCTGCATTGCATCCTTCCTTCGCACGACTATTGAACACTACGTTGTGGGCCTTGATCTGGGGGGCTAGCTTTCGTGATTAAGGTTCAGGGTTCAGGCTTAAAGTTTAGGTAAGGCTTCGGTGATGATTGCTGGCGGCACATTACGAATGCTGCTGCTGCTGCTGCTGCTGCTGCCGCTGCTGCTGCTTGGAAGTAGGCTGCCTGGTACTGCTCTTATCTGTTCTTGTTCTTCCTGTTGTGCGCAACCCCGAAAAGGCAATACTGAGTACGATTCGCACAAACCTTCTGGAGCCGTGATATAAGCCTGTAGCTCAGTTCTACAACCCTGGTATATAAACCCCAGACCCTAACTAGGGATGAGGAATGTGTCCGTTTGGAGTTTCGCGATCACGATGCCACAGGACGCCAAACCCAAAGCCACAATCCGGGCCATACCAGTGAAAGAAACTCAAGTCCCACGGTAGTCCCTTTAAGGAGGGATTATGCAATACGCATTCTGATATTATTAGGGGCCCGTAAATACTATACCGAACTTGAACCCCTTGCAATAAACTACATTTCGCGCTGTTTCTTAGGGCTTATAGTAACCAAAAACTACGAACTATTTCTAAGTACCCCTAAGAACAAAAAGGCGATCACAAACCTGGTGCCTACATTCAGCCCAACACCTTCCCGCCGAACCGCAGACCCCAAACCTCGAATAAAACGCCAGACCCAACACCGAACTCTTGCAGTCCTGCTTCCTGCTTTTTGCAGGAATACGCAATCGGACCCCTGTGAATCTAACTTCGAGCCTTGCGGTCCCGCTGCTCTATGATAGAGCCGTAGAGGCCGACACACGTGACAAAGGAGCCCCATGAAGAGCTCGAAATCTAAACAGGACGCCCTCCACCCTGAACCCGAAGCCCTAAACCCTGAACACCAAATCCTACACTCAACGAGCACCCTGCCTGGAGGACAGGACTCGCACCGGTAGCTCTGACCGAAGTCGTCTAAGGCCGTGATCGCACTGAAAGTCCCAGAGGGGCAAAGGCTGCAACCTCCCATGGATTGCAGGGTTTAGGGTTTAGGGATGTAGGGTTTAGGGGTTTAGGGGTTTAGGGGTTTAGGGGTTTCGGGGTTTAGGGGTTTAGGGGTTTAGGGTACGGTTTTAAGGCTTTAGGTGTTTAGGATTTAAGGTTTAGGTTTAGGGGTTTAGGGTTGGGTCTAGGGTAGGGGTTTAGGGCTTTAGGTGTTTAGGGGTTTAGGGTTTAGGGGTTTAGGATTTTTGTCCAAGCTAGGGGTTTAGGGCTTTAGGGGTTTAGGGGTTAAGGGGTTTAGGGTTTAAGGGTTCAGGGGTCTAGTCTAGGGTAGGGGTTCAGGGCTGTGGGGGCTTAGGGTTTAGGGTTCTCTACTCGATATTCTCAAAGATGTATGAACACATTAAACATCACCTTCCCCTAAGATCCCTGCATCCGAAATCCATCATCTTGGACACCCGCATATTCAATGAACCCAAGTCGATGAACTGGAAAAGCTGTTTCAATGAACTGAGCCCCCCATTTCAGTGAACCGGGTCCGAGTTCACAGTTCTCGGCCCCCCTGCTTGCACCCAACCCTTTCTGATCTACATTGTGCTTCCCCACTCTCTACCGCTGCCGTAGCCCGCACGATTTCGAGCGCAACCCAAACTACCGACCCAGCGTGCCCTACACTGCCTACCCTAGCCGAACCTACCCTACTGCAACCCGCCCTAACCACCCTCATCTCAGCCCTGCCACCCTGCCCATCGCATCCGACCCTGCTCATCCCACCCCACCCCAGCTTCACCCCAACCTTGCTCTACCCGACCCTACCCTACCCCCATCTAACCTACGTTAATCTAACCTAGCCCAACCTAACCTCACCCAACCTAAACTAACCTAATACGACACAACCTGACCGATTTTGGCAGACCCTTCGCCAGTTCACTGAATCAGCGGTTCAGTTTCCTGAAAGATCGTTCCAGTTCATTGCAAGAGCAGTCCAGTTCACTGAAAGAACCATGTTCCCATCATCTTCTCACCAGGACTCCCATCCGCAACCCGATAGAACTCTTATGGAGGCCTTCAAAAGACGCACCGAAGCAATCTTACAATGCCAAAACCTAGAATCGGGTAAAGGTTTACGGCGCTTACGGCTTTCTGATGATAAGAACCCGATCCACGACCCCACACTCCACACCCTAAACTAAACCCTAAACCCTCAACCCAAAAACCCTGAAAACTCGGCAAAGAAAAAGCCCTCGCCTGTGGCTTCGTCGCGCGTGGCCACGGCCTGGCCCTCTGCATTGGCGAAGCCGAAGCCGGGAAGGCAGTTGGTGTTGATGGGAATCCTTGGCTTCAATGGGAATCCTTGGCTTCAACTTTGATGGGAATCCTTGGCTTCAACTTTGATGGGAATCCTTGGCTTCAACTTGTTTTAGGGTTTAGGTTTGGAGTTTAGGATTTAGGGTTTAGGGTTTAGGGTTTAGGGTTTAGGTTTTAGGGCTTTCATGGTTCGAACGGACCTTTTGGGGCTTAGGGTCTAGGTTTTAGGGCTTTCATAAATCGAATTGAACTTTTAGGGTTTAGGGCCTTCAGAATTCGAATGAATTCTTTGGGTATATTCTGTTCAGAGTTACATTGGCCCTCAAGGCGAGAATTCTTGGCTCTAGGGTTGAGGGTTTGGGCTTAGGGCTTATAGGGTTTAGGGTTTGGGATGCAGTTGGTGTCGAAGGGAGTCCTAGGCTCTACCAGGTTACGGCTTGTACCCGAAACCCTAAACCCTTAACCCAGTATAAGTTCGGTTAAGGGTTTAGGGTTTAGGGGTTTAGGGTTTAGGATTTAGACAGTATAAGCTGTTCAGCAGAGTTCCTACGGGGTTTATGGATGGGAATCCTTGCTTCGTCATTCGTCTCCGGAAACGATTCCAGTGCTTCCTGTCCTGAAACTCACGAAACACCTTATGCTCAAAACTGTTTGTGGGGAGTCTACCGCCACCTTAGAGGCCAAAGAAGGCCTGGCAATCCTGAAGGCGAAGGCTGAGTCATGCGAAGAGAGGATGCACGGCTATCTTGGGCTGCCACGCAGCTTAGCACCACACACTGTTGCGGCTTTCTAAACCCCAAACCCAGAACTCTCAACGCTAAACCCTAAACCCTAAACTCTCAACCCTGAACCCTAAACCCTAAACTCTCAACCCTAAACCCTAAACCCTAAACTCTCAACCCTAAAAGCCAACGGCAAGCCATGGCTTCCCGATAAATTTAAAACCAAACCAAAAAACCAAAGGGTTTAGGGTTGAGGGCTTTGGGGGTTTAGGATTTAAGGGTTGGGGGCTTTGGGGGGTTTAGGGTGGCGGGTTTAGGGTCGAGGGCTTTGGGGTTTGGGATTTAAGGTTTAGGGTTGAGGGCTTTGGGAGTCTAGGATTTAGGGTTTAGGGTTGAGGGCTTCGGGGGTTTAGGGTTTAGAGCAGACAAACCCACGAAACTGCCCTCAAGTCCGGCGGAGACACCAATGCTCCCACTTCCTCCGGTTCGCAAGCAGCCACTGACAGGACGCGTTCCTTCGCTTCGAGTGTACTTTTGGGTTCAAAAGGAGGGTCCCCTTGGAAGGGTACGCTAGGATTCTACAATAGGATAGGGCCTCCTTCAATCCGACTTTCGGGACTCCTAGAAGGGCTCTTTGAAGATCAAGATTTCCATAAGGGTTCCCAAAATGGATACTGAAATTGATTCCGGCCTTCCTGGGATCGAGATGTCGACAACTGCTTCGACTCCATGTCCACCGAAACCACACACCATGCCATCGACGGAAACCCTAAACCTGGAGACTCAAAGCCCCAAACCCTAGACCCTAAATCCCAAGCCCTAAACCCGTCAACCCCAAGAAGCCCTCAAGCCAAGGTGGTGCCACGGCGAAACGCTCCATGAAGTGCGGCTTCTTGCGAGTGTACTTAAGGTTTAGGGTTTAGGGTTTAGGGTTATATTTGCAGGTGGGTTAGGGTCTCAAAATTCGCACAGGGCTGCTTCTTCAGGACCCCACGCCGGGAGCATGAGAGAATGAGGATTCCAAGTTTTTAAGGCTCGGAGATCTCGAAGCCTCCGGATGAATTCTGAGGCATTCCCAGCGGCCCGACTTGAGTGATGCAACTTATAGGGTTTAGGGCTTGAGGGTTTGAGGGTTTAGGGCTTAGGGTTGAGGGTTTAGGGTTTCGGCCCGAAAATACAGGAAAACATCTTGAATCCCCAACAAACCATCGAATCGGACCAGACGTGAGTTCTCAGGAGTGGTTTCTCTCTCTCTCTCTCTCAGCAGGTAGCTTTAGGGTTTAGGGGTTAGGGCCGGGTTTGGGGTTTAGGGTTTAGGGGTTCATGGTTTAGGGAATAGGGCTTAGGGTTCTGCTCATTCAGCCTCGGCTTACATCCTCCGGGTCGTGACTCTTCAACTTCAAACTAGAGATGAACCCTGTCGTAGCCCTTTTAGTAGGGTTATAGCAACCCTCGCAGCTTCCCTTGAAGGTGACCCTTACTACAGTAAACCTTGTAGCCCCTCGGAGTGAATTCATAGTAACCCTTCCGGCAACCCTTCTCGTGACCCCTTCTAGCACCCAGTCTAGAGTCATGTAGAAACCCCGACACACAGCAAAAAGAACCGCATTTGAAATCGCCAGCCCTCCGACGATGCAAACAGCTTCAAATCCGAACCGAAATCCTCAAGCCCGAGTCGCTAAGCGAGGCTTCTGAAAATGAGAGCCACTCAGTCCCCAAAACCCTTCAAACCCTTCCAAAGCCCGAGAAAACCCAAGAAAATCCTTGTTGAACCCAACAAGGCCCTATCAACGCCGAAGCGCTGGGCCGAAATTCCCAAGCCCCATTCCCAGACCCTGAACTTAAACAAAAAAGAGACTGCCACAGAGCCGGCGCCTTGGGCCCAGATTCTAAACCCGCATTCCCACCTGTAGCCGAACAAACCCTACCTTCTTAGGGTTCCTTAGCATGGCTCCTACATCTACTTCCGTAAGAAAGGGAAGCCCTTTGGGGGGGCCACCGGCAAACCTTCAAGTAAAAAACCTCTCCAAGCCCCTAAACCCTAAACCCTAAACCCAAACCCCTAAACCCTAAACGCCCTAAACGCCCTAAACCCCTAAACCCTAAACCCGAAACCCTAAACCCTAAACCCGAAACCCTAACCCCTAAACCCCTAAACCCCCAAACCTTAAACCCCTATACCCTAAACCCTAAACCTTAAAGACCCCAAGCTTCCTAAACCTCAAAAACCCTAAAACCTTTCGGCCCAGACCTCAAAAACCCTAAAACCTTTCGGCCCAGAATCTGGAAGCTGGCCCCGCTGGCGACGTTCAGGAGGAGCTCGGAGACCTGCTCGAAAGAGAGATCATCAGGGCTTTGGGTCGTTTGAGGATCCTTTTCTTGGTTTAGGGTTAGGGGTTTTTGGTTTAGGGTTTGGGGTTTAGGGTTTAGGGGTTTAGGGGTTTTGGGATTTTAGGGTTTAGGGAGCTTGGGTCTCTAAGGTTTAGCATTTAGGGTTCAGGGTTTAGAGGTTTAGGGGTTTTAGGGTTGAAGGAGCTTTGGGTCTTTAAGGTTTAGGGTGTAGGGTTTAGGGTGTTTAGGGGTGTTAGGGTTTAAGGAGCTTAGGGCCTTGAAGGTTTAGGGTTTAGGGGTTTTTGGTTTAGGGGCTTTAGGGTTGACGGAGCTTTGGGCTTTAGGAGTTTGAGACTGTAGGGCTTTAGAGTTTTGGGGCTGCTCAGGGTTTAGGGAGGTTGTGGGCTTTGGTTAAAGGATTTCATCGGGAGTTATAGAAGATTTTGTGGTTTAGGGTTTAGGGTTGAGGGTATCGGGTCTAGGGTTGATAGGGTTTGGGTTATCGGGTTTAGGGTTTTAGATTTTAGGGTATCGGGTTTACGGTATGGTTCACGAAATAATCGCGAAGAAACCATGGAATGCGCTTGCGGAAGAGCTTTCGGGGTTAGACGGGGCATGCTTTTCACAACTTGCGCAGCGCCCTCTGCAAACTTCGGAGCTACCCTAAAAGAAGACTTAAGCCTGCTTGTCCAGTATCCTAGGAGAACTAAAGGTTTACCTTAGGGGCTATAGTACCCCAACATTACTACAGGGGCCTTGAGAGTTAGAATAGGGTTTCGGGGTATATTCTATTTGCAAGAAGGAACCGCCCAAAATGGTATTGGGAACTGTTGAGGCCCCTATATGACCCACTCTACAACTCTACTACTAGGTAAACCACCCAAAGCCGCTTGACAAGCCGGCCTCTGGGTGTTCGGCAACTTACGCTCCATTTACTGCGATTGTGGGGCGATTTAACATGGCTGCCTTTTCTGACTATGAGGGTTCCGGGGCTTAGGGCAGATGTGCCCTGAAGAGACATGCCATTGCGACTAGGATGTGGTATCACCAACTGCGCCACACCGACTCTGGCATTTTTCCTCCTGCATCTTGACAGTACCGGCGCTATAACTGGTCACTTGTACTGCCGTACACTACTGTAACCATACTTGGAGGGTCATGGGCAGCTATAAGTGGGGGATAACCCATATTGGGGGACGTATAACCCCACTTATAACTATCCTAGACCCTGGAACCCTACTTACAACCCCACTTTCAACTACCCATGAACCTCCAAGTAGCGCCCCTACGAGTGCTGCATCGCTGGTGCTGCTACCTTCAACAACCGATGACAACATGCTGCTGCGGTTTGGAGTTTTGGGCTTTGGGATGTTTTGAGTTTAGGGCCTAGGGTTTAGGATTGCAAAACAGCAAATCCTATCCAAAAGCCCGAAACCGAAGCCATGACCTTAAACTCTAGAAACCCTGGAGCCCTCCCAACCCCAACACCTACATGCCGTAAACCTTGAACCCTAAAAACCCGAGCCCTTGTCTGTATCTCCCCGGGATCGAAGACACATCTCCGAAAAGTTCTTGCTGAAAGGAGCACACCTCGCCGGTCTTTGTCAATTCATGCGATCTAGGTCTAGCCGGTCCGGGATGTAACCCTAAGCCCTCAACCCTAAACCCTAAACCGTGGGTTCCCTTCCAACTGACCTGCGCCAACTCCATCTCCATCTTGTCTAGGAAGGCCCGCACCTTTCGCAGGGCTTAGGGTGTAGCGCTTAGGGTTTACGGTTTAGGGAGGTATGCCATACACCCTAAACCCCAAACCACCCGAAACCCTAAACCGGGTTTGGGGTCTTCCAGAGGCTGTCAAGACGGTCTCTTTAAGGGCTTCTGCAGTGCTATGCAGGCTTCAGGAGTTTGGAGCTTTAGGAGTTTGGAGCTTTAGGGTTTTAGGCTTAGGTTTAGGGTTTAGGGTTTAGGGCTTCAGGCAAGAAGTCGACCCTGCTGGTTCATGGCTTTGGAGTTTAGGGCTTTAAGGGGTCTGGGATTGATGGCTTCAGGGAATTTAGGGATCTGAGAATTGTCTTCGGATGAACTGACCCCTGATCAGTAGACTAGGGCTTACGGTTTACACCCCACGCCCCAATATGCCTGGTATAATATACACTCACCGACATGGGTAGTTCTCGAAACTAAAGTCCCGTTTCGAGTCCTTGTTATAAGAGTGCCGTACTATATTGGGGGACCCCAAAAAG